>SJYX01008352.1:0-10670 GCA_006410675.1 Oreotragus oreotragus
CAGGAGGAGAAGGGGACGACAGAGGATGGGATGGCTGGATGGCATCACTGACTCGATGGACATGAGTCTAAGTGAACTCGGGGAGTTGTGATGGACAGGGAGGCCTGGAGTGCTGTGATTCATGGGGTCACAAAGAGTCGGACACAACTGAACGACTGAACTGTACTGAACACATTGTTGACGGAGAGGTTTTTGCAGAAATTAATGTCTGTAGCCAGCAACTTGTTATGTAAGTGACTATTGAAACACACCAGTCTATAACATTGAGATAACAAAAGATGTATTAATATCTCTGTGGTAAATAAATTGTTAATAAAATTGTTCTGAATAAGATACCAGACTTTGTATGGGCACATTCTTTCCTTTCTCTTAGGTAAATACAAGGACTGGGATAACTAGGTCATGTGATATGTATGTATTTAAATATTTTAGGAATTACTCATTGTTTTCAAAAGTGCCTGTGACATTTTATATTCTGATCAATGGCACTTGAGTGTTCTAGTTACTTCACAGTCTCATCATCACTTTGTATGATAACATTTTTTTAATTTAAGAAATTCTTGGACAGCTGGCACTCTAGGATGCATCTGGATCCCAGAATAACAGTGGGAATCCCAGGCCTATAGCTTCCTCCCCATTCACCTGGTGTGCATTTCTTGGCCTGGGGCCAGGAGTGAAGGGATCTTAGAACCTGGGCAACTTTTTCCCTCAGGTTCCTGAGCCAGGGCTAACCACCAGGGAGGGGAAGGGTTCCTCCTCAATATGCTTCTTGACATATGATGGACCATCTCAGACACTGGAATTCACTTTGAAGTTTCACTGCTAGCTGACTTCAGCTGGCGAGCATCTTTAGAAATGTTGCCAAAAGAAAGACATCATTCCTGTATCATTTTCTGTCAGTGGACACTGTTTGTGCATGGAGAAATTTCACTTTGTTATTTCCACTGCTGCAATAATGAAGAAACATCACAGAATTAGAGTAATAAGAATGCAGTAATATTGAAAAAAAGTTGATGTTTGGCAGAAACCAACACAATTCTGTAAAGCAATTATCCTTCAATTAAAAGATAAATAAGTTTAAAGCTAAAAGAAAAAAAAATAAAGCACTCTCTTAAATGTTTTAAAAAAGGAATTCTAATCAGTATGTTGTGGCATCTCATTGTCTTAATGACAAATGATAATGAATATATATTTATGTGCTTAAGTCATGTATTTTCTGTGGTGGACTGTCCATTCAGACCTTATATCTTGTATGGTAGACTATTCAAATATTTTGTTCATTTTTCTTACCTTTCAAGAGTCATTTATACATTCAGGATACAGATTTTATATATATATAATTTGCAAATATTTTCTCCCAGTTGGCAGCTTATCTTTTAAACACTTTAGTGATACCTTTCAACTAGTAGAAGTACAGAATTTTGATGACATTCACAAAGATTTTCTCTTATACTTTTCTCCAGAAATTTTATAGGTTTTTAATTTATTTATTGGAGGTAAAAATATGGCTATCATGAAATTTACTCTCTCAACAAATTTTTTTGATTGTCAACTACTGTGTTTGTAACTGTAGGCACAGTGTTGTACAGTAGATCTCCCGAACTCTTTCTTCTCAGATGACTGAATCGCTATACTATTTAACNACAGAATTTTGATGACATTCACAAAGATTTTCTCTTATGCTTTTCTCCAGAAATTTTATAGGTTTTTAATTTATTTATTGGAGGTAAAAATATGGCTATCATGAAATTTACTCTCTCAACAAATTTTTTTGATTGTCAACTACTGTGTTTGTAACTGTAGGCACAGTGTTGTACAGTAGATCTCCCGAACTCTTTCTTCTCAGATGACTGAATCGCTATACTATTTAACAGTGTTTCCCCTTCCTGCAGACGCTATAAAGTGTTACCAAATGACAGTTTCCATGCCCGATGCACAGTGAGGCCAACAAAGCAAAACATTGGAGTTTGGAACAGAAAAAGTTCTGTTGCGGGGCCATGCAAGGAAAATGAGTGGCTCATGCTCAAAAAACATGGAATTCCCCTAACTCCTCCAAAGGGTTTCAGCAAAGCATTTTTTTCAAGGCAAGATAAGGGAGGGGCATCCCAGGGTATGTGATCACCTTGTGCACAATTCTGATTGGTTGATGTTGAGGTAACAAGGTAGTGTCACAGATGCTAACATTATCAATCCTTAAGGGCCAGAAGATCTGGGGCTACATGCTGAAGATCATCAAGTAGTTCGTTTACTCCTTTGGGTGGTGGATTTTAGCATCTAAAAAACTCAGGAAATCTGCATGAAATACTATTATCCAGTACGTCAAAGAGGAGCTACAGCTGAGGATATAGGGGAAGGCAGACTATTCAAGGAAGGTCCCTTTGGGTCCTGCTGGGTTACACAACCACCATTCTGCTTTCTGCTTCTCTGAGTTGGATGAATTTAGCGATGTTTCGTAGTTTTCAATGCACAAGTCCTTTAACTTTTTGGTTAACTCTCTAAGCATTTCATTTTTTTTTTTTTTTCATGCTGTTGGAAACAGGAATGTTTTCTGTTTTTTCTCCTTCTATTTTCAGAATTGAAGTATAATTAATTTACAATGTTATGTTAGTTTCAAGTTACAGCAGATTCTTTTCCATGAAAGGTTATTAGAAGACACTGATTATAGTTCCCTGTGCTATATAGTAGGTCCTTGCTGTTTACCTATTTTCTATATAATAGTATGTGTATGTTAATCCCAACCTCCTAATTTTTCCTCCCCCTCACCTTTCCCCTTTGGTTTGTTTTCTAAGTTTATTTTCTAAGTCTGTGGGTATGTTTCTGCTTTGTAAGTTAGTTCATTTGTCTGTTTGTTTAGGCTCCACATATGAATGATATCATACGGTATTTGTCTTTCTCTGTTAAGGTTGAGAAACCTAATCAACCTACCACATACATAGAAATACAAATAGCAATTTAGACAAAATTAGGTGACAAAGGAACATATTTCAAAGGAAAGAATGAGCCAAAAACCCAGAAGAAGAACTAAGTCACTTGGAGATAGACAATTTACTCAGAAATGTTTTCTTAATTCCCGTCTTGAGTTGTTCACTCTTGGTATATAGAAAGTCAACTGATTTTTGTATATTGTTTTTGTACCCTGCAACTTTATTGAATTTGTTTATTAGTTTACAACTCTTTTAAAATTATGTAAAATGAAAGAGACCAAATAAAATCATCAAAAGGGGAAATCTCTTGCTTGTTTAGAAACTAAGGAAAAACATAAATTGGATAAATTTTATAGGATCATTGAACAATGTAATGAGGGGTGTCTCCAGCAGCAATTTTATCCAAAGAGTTTCTTCACAGAGCCCTTTATTACATCAGCCCTCAATAAAAGCTGAGGACATAAGGCTAAATCATAGTGCTATGAAGACATTTCTATGACTGATTGATTTCCAATCATGACATGAACTGAAGGAAAACATGCAGTATGACTTCCATGTGTCTAGGACTGATAGGCTTATTTCTGAAGTGCACACTGTAGCAATAGGGGGGGAAAAGAACTTCGTATTAAGTTGTGAAATTATGGTCAAATATTAAAAATGAGTATCTTTTCCATTTTCTATAGCATAAATATATTACTTCTATATTAGACTAAAATAAGAAATGTTTTATTGATTTTTACAAAGTTTTGAGGATCTTTGTGTAAAAGTCCATCTCAGTTAAAGGAAGCTCTTAATCTTAAAAATCTTAATTATAACCACAAAGTAGCAAAAATCTTTAAATAACTTTTGTAAACTGTTGCAACTTAAATTGTGAAACTCTCAATTTCTACTTTAAATCATTTTTAAAGGAGACCTAATTAGGAATCTTTATATAAAGCACTTTAGACAAAACTTCTTAAATGAGGTGTAAACAGAAAAGCAAACAGGAAGGTAAACTATCTTTGCAATAAGGAAACAAAATGAAATGTGTGTAAAAGCGTTAATAGGAGTACAACAGGCTTCTACAGCTACACTCAGGAGAGAGATGGGGCTTATATATAGTCTTTTCTTTTTAAATAAATGAAGAGAGGAGTAGAAAGTAGGATAATCAAGATGGCTGGAACACAGCTCCTTAAAAATAGGTTTTCAATTTGTACAACTGAAGGAATAGTGTTATTTTCTGTGAAGGCTCATGAGGAAACATAAGTAGTAAAGCAGCAGGCAAAATGAAATAGAAAATGTGAATGAAACAGAATGGTTTGCATTTGGGATACTGAAATTAACCAGCTTGACTTAATAAATTATTCTGGGGAAGCCAAACAGAAGTTAAAAACAACAGTATTATTTTTGAAAGCAATCCATTTTATTACCAAAAAAAGCCAAGATTAGTGAATTCTACCACAATTTTTATTACTGACTAAACCTGAGTAAGTAAAAGAAGAGGGAAGAGATGCTGAGGCTTTGGGGGATGGAAATGAAAAATGATAATGCTTAGTGGTGATACTTTGTCCCACTTTTCAATGACTCATGAGCATGATCATTGTGATCACATGCTCCTATGTAGCCTGCAAAATCTAGAATATTTACTACGTGGCCCTTTTTGGGAAAAGTTTTCTCACATCTAGACTGAAAACTTTTGAATTATCTTCCACTTCGTTGTTACATCTGCAAGAGAAATGGAATAAAAACCATTAGTAGAAATGATTGTATGTACTTGACAATATTGGAATCTAATATACATTTAGCATGACAATAAGCAACTTAGAAGTAGGAAAATGACTTTAAAAGGATTTGTTGCTGAAAGAGTATTAATTCCTCTTTTTTGATCATTTGATTACCAAAACTCAAAGAAGAGAAATGGTGCTTTATTGTCCTTTCCCAATGATCTCAAAATGATTTTCAATCCTTAACTAAGCCTCCTGGCAAACATTATCCCTGTTTTACAAATATAGAATTCAGAGCAATGAGAACTTAAATTACTTCCTTAGAACCAGGTGGTAAAATGATAGAGGAATTGGGAACAAAATTATTCTCACAGGTTAGTATTATTTTATCTCTTGATTATTCTCCAGCTTCATCATACAGTTTAATATTTTTTAAACTTTTATTTTGTTTTATTTTTACTTTACAATATTGTATTGGTTTTGCCATACTTCAACATGAATCTGCCACAGGTGTACACATGTTCCCAATCCTGAACCCCCCTCCCACCTCCCTCCCCATACTATCTCTCTGGGTCATCCCAGTGTACCAGCCCCAAGCATCCTGTATCCTGCATTGAACCTAGATTGGTGATTCGTTTCTTATATGATATTATATATGTTTGCTTTTAGAAATGTTTCCAATTCTTTTTTTTTCTTTTTTGCCTCTTGGTTTAAAACTAGGACAAATACTTACTTGAGAAGTTGTGACTATTTTCGCCATTACAATCAAACAAACCTACAAAATAAAACTTAATCAACACTTCATTCATATTTTTAGTCATCCCTAAAATGTGAGAGTCAGGTGAGGGCCAAGTAAAACAAAATGTACAGTGTCAGAGGAAATTGAAATTATTCAAAATAGAAAAAATAATTTAATTAAAGGCTTAAAATGTGCTGACACTGTTCTTTCATTCTTTTCTGGGTATCAGTACATTGGTTTAAGCCTAGAAAACAAAGTATACTGAGTTGTTGAACAAGGAGATGTGGTTTCATATTCATTCTGCAAGAGCAGATTAACCAAATCACTAAAAGGAGAAAGAAGAGCCTGAAGGATTATGTCTCTTCTTGAGACTGAAGCCATTATCTCTCAATATCTGAAATTCTGCTGCTTTGTCAAAATGCAGTTCAAAAGTTGAGTCCTCCGTGAAGTATTACTTCTGCTTTGGAAGGCTTATCACATCTCCCTCTATACTCTCTTAGAATTGGGTTAAAGCATCTGCCTGGAATACAGGAGACCTGGGTTCGATCCTGGGGTCGGGAAGATCCCCTGGAGAAGGAAATGGCAACCCACTCCAGTACTCTTGCCTGGAGAATCCCATGGAGGGAGGAGCCTGGTGGGCTACAGTCCATGGGGTCACAAAGAATCGGACATGACTGAGCGACTTCACTTCACTTCTGTCATAGTGGTGCTGAGTGTGGCACCCAGACCAAGGGCCCAGCAACATGAGTGTCATCTGGAAACTTGTTAGAAATGCAAATTCTCAGAATCTTCACAGACTGTGAGGCAGAAATTCAGGGGGTGGGATCCAACAGTCTATCTGTTAACAAGTCCTCCAGGTGTCTCCAGTCCCCACTAAACTTGAGAACTGTGGCTTTTGCAACTCGCACAATATTTCATTTCTGTTTTACTGTAGCTTGCAACGATTGCTCCACTGGCTCTCCAAGGCTGCAGGCATGTTTGTTTAGTCATTGTTTTCTTATCTTGAACTCTTCATATTGTTAAGACCATGGAGTTTACAGCATTTTGCATTCAGTATTAACTCAATGAATATTTGCTGTTAAATTGATATTACACTTGACTTTAGTATGTCAGTACATCACATTAGTTGTAAAATATATACTATTGGATATTTTTCCTAGAAAAATAGCATAGTACTTGAGAAAATAATTTTACATATTTTCTCTTGATCCAGTGAGTCCTTAAAACAAAACCAAACAAAAAACTGACACAGGTTTTCAAAGTCTGATATTCCTTGTACCATCCTCAGAGAAGGTTCCTTAGTGATTCTGCTGTGTGCTTCTTATCTTCTTGGTGAAATTGTAATGATTGACCGCAAGCTTTGAAATCAGATCAATAGAAATTTTATCCCAGCTCTGCTACATTTTCTCTGTGCTTGTTCAGCATACTTAACCTTTATATGCTTGAGTTTCTATCTGAAAAACAGTGTATAATGCTCATTTTCCTAAGTTGTTATGAGGTTTAAAAATAAAAACTGCCACATGTAAAGTAATCAATAAACATATGCTGTTATTTAATTTTTGGTTTTATTATTATCAACTTGAGGAAAGAACAAATATACATTTTCTACTGTGAATAATCATAGTATGCTCAACTGATTATTCTAAAAGTACTGCATAATTGCTCTACTGTGAAAGAACACAGTATTTCAGCACTAGGGAAAAAATATCTGGACAATGGTTTATTCTCTAAATTGTCCAATTGATGAAATTACTTTTTTCTAAAGACTGAGTTGTTACAAAACCCTTGAAAAGAGACAACATGCTGTTTGAGAATGAATGGTAGACTTGCAATCAGAAGGCCCACAGGAGAGTCCTAGTTCCCTTCTCCTCATGGCTAGGATTTGAGTATAGGTTACAAACCAAGGTGCAAGTTACTTAGCAATCTGAACTTCAGTTTTTCACCTTTGTAACATAAAACCAATAATAATTTGTAAATTAGTTAATTTCACTGAGTTGCTAAAAGAAATAAAATTATAAAGGTAAAAGTTGTAAAGGAGTACATAAATACAAAGTGCAAAAACACCTTGCTGTGGCTATTGTAATTATTATAAAGCTGAGATTCTCCACTACTCCTTATTTGCTAGATTCTACTGTTATCTGGACATGGTTTGCTTTGGAGTCCAAGTGAGAACAAATTGAGTAATACTATTTTAATTTATTTATTTTTAATTTAATTTTTATTTTATATTTGAGTAGAGTTGATTAACAGTGTTGGGTTAGTTTCAGGTGTACAACAAAGTGATTCACTTTATATATATATGTATACACACATATCGGAGAAGGCAATGGCAACCCACTCCAGTACTCTTGCCTGGAAAATCCCATGGATGGCGGAGCCTGGTGGGCTGCAGTCCATGGGGTCGCGACTGAGCAACTTCACCTTCACTTTTCACTTTCATGCATTGGAGAAAGAAATGGCAACCCACTCCAGTGTTCTTGCCTGGAGAATCCCAGGGACGGCAGAGCCTGGTGGGCTGCCATCTACGGGACTGCACAGAGTTGGACACGACTGAAGTGACTTAGCAGCAGCATACACACATATATCCATTCTTTTCCAGATCCTTTTCCCATATAGGTTATTACAGAATTTTGTGTAGAGTTCTTTGTGCTGTAAATTAGGTACTTGTTGCTTATCTGTTTTATATATAGTAGTGTGTATATGTTAATCCCCCTCCCATGTTCTTGTTGATGTACTCATACCCGCTAAGAATGGGGTTCAGAACTTTGAAACGTTGTGCATGTGCTAATAAAATGCTATTGGACACAAATGACTTCTGCTCTGACAACTGACCCTGCTTGGATTTAAATTGGTGTCCATGAGGCATGTGGCATTGCACTGTATCATGCAGGGCTATCAGATTCTCTGCCTTTGAAGGGAAAGCGTATTTTCTGGCTTACTGTCACTACAGTCCTAGTTAATCAGTTCCCTGGTGCTTCTCTTTATGACTTCAGGCTGTGCAGTAGTTCTGCAGTAAAACTACATTCTCACAGGACTTTTGATTTTATTTGAAGTTCTCGTTCTTATGCTTGAGTTTTCTATTTCTTAATATTTATGAATGGCATACGAGCTTGATGGCAGTTTTAGAATCAGCCAAGAAGTCCCCCAGGATGTCTGATCTGGCTGTTTTTATAAAAGAACAACCACCACCAGCCCCTTTCCTTTGCTTACTCTGGAGGTTAAATCAACAAAACCATAAGATACATGCCTAAAGTTTGGAGCTTCTCTTGCTTTTTTGATTGAGGGTTAGAGATAGATCCTCTGTAACCATTAAGTACTAAATGTGATGCATACATCAAGGAAGGATTCTCTAGAAAGGTAAACAGAAGGACAAGCTTGCCTCCCTACAGTATAAGACTTTGATAAGGAGTGATCTCAGTCATTGGGAAGATAGCTCAGGATTGAAGTAATTTCCAAAACCCAACTGGGATGGACTATCCTGACCTGGGTACTAAGAAATGCAGAAACATAGGCTATGGCCACAGGAATAATACAGTAAGGAAATACAGAAAAGCATGAGAGGACACCGGGAGTAACATTAATGTAACTATGTAGTATATTATGTGTCTTCTGTATGCTTTTCTGTATCCTCCAAATTTCATGTAGTGAACATGTATTATTTTTCTCAACAGGACAAATGTGCAGTGAGACATCAGAGGAAATAGTGTAACTTCTTACAAGATTTCTTCCTTCTCCATTCTTGTATTTCCAGAGGTGAGTATTAGTGCCTGGATCCTTGTCGGCACTCAATAAATATTTGCTGAGTGGAAAAATTAATTCATCTTGAAAAAAAAAACTGCAGAGAAGTATGCCTCATATGGGGCTTCCCTGGTGGGTCAGTGGTCTTTACTACTGCCCATGCAGGAGACATGGGTTCAACCCCTGGGTCTGGAAGATCCTCTGGAGAAGGAAATGGCAACCCACTCCAGCATTCTTGCCTGGGGAATCCTGTGGACAGAGGAGCACGGTCCATGGTGTTGCAAAAGAGTCAGACATGACTTAGCGACTGAACATTAACAACAACAACGCCTCATAGGGTGATGAATGTATTAAAAATATAACAATGTGTGACATTACAGTATGTGTGAATTCATTGGATGGTTTTAGTCATGAGTGATATAACATGAATTATGCTTTACAAAATATCACTGCATGCCATGCAAAAGTGACCTTTGGGGGAAAAAACAGAAGGGCTTGACTATTAGAAAGCTATTCTAGACAAAAAAAAAAAAATGATACGTTGAACTGATGCTTTTAGTAAGTAATGGTTACTGTTAACTGTAATTTTGCATAACAATGCAATTATTGTTAGAAGATTGAACATAGGCTATGGGGAACAAAGAGTGGTAAAAAACTGACTGCAGGTTTTTGGGAGTGAGGTGCAGGAACAATGATGTACCGTTTCCTGAGAAGAATAGTGATGGGGGAAGGAATAATTGGGGGAACGTGAAGAGGACATAATGCTCTGTTGGTCATAATACATTTGACCTTCCCATTATGTATAAAAGATGCTCAGTTAATACTAATCTTATTAGTTCTATAAAGCTATATAGTTCAGGAGGGAAATCAGCACTGGAGATACAATTTGTGTGTTATATTATCAATGAATGCATTTACATTTAAACCAACATTTATACATTTAAACCAGGGGATTGGGTGATTCAGCGAATAGATAGATAAATAGATAGATTCACACACACACATACTGAAAATTTTAGGTGAAGTCACTCAGCAAGATTGAGTGCTTTTTCTTAACAGTTCTCTGATGCTCAGGTTCTGGTGTGGATTAGGGAGACAGTTGGATTTAACCAAGGCTTACAGTGTGTAAAATGATTTTGACAGAGTGGGAACAAGAGCGTGGAGGGGATATGAAAAGGAGTGCTCTATTGTATAATGTGAAAATTTCTCATGTCTGTCAATATTCTAGTAAGAATATATCCAAATCAATTTATAACATATCCAAATGCATAACCATTTTTTTGATGTCTGTCAATATTGATGATGTTTTCATAGCAGAACCCTCTGCACCTGCTCACATGTAAAATATGGCATGAAAAAGTGGACATTGCTTTTTCCTGTGCTTATTTCAATAAAAGTTAATGAACTCTCTTCCTGAGTACCGGAAACCTTTTCTCTGCAATCAGTTTGACCAATGGTTTCTAAAACTGCTTTGTTCTTGAGTCGGAAGGTACCACTTTTTCATCTTCAGTCCCAGAACTGGCCCTGCAAAGAAGAAAAAATCCAATGGCATGCACTGAGAGGAAA
>SJYX01008353.1:0-62045 GCA_006410675.1 Oreotragus oreotragus
AAAAGCAGAGACATTACTTTGCCAACAAAGGTCCATCTAGTCAAGGCTATGGTTTTTCCAGTGGTCATGTATGGATGCGAGAGTTGGACTGTGAAGAAAGCTGAGCACCAAACAATTGATGCTTTTGAACTGTGGTGTTGGAGAAGACTCTTGAGAGTCCCTTGGACTGCAAGGAGATCCAACCAGTCCATCCTAAAGGAAATCAGCCCTGAACATTCATTGGAAGGACTGATGTTGAAGCTGAAACTCCAATACTTTGGGCACCTGATGCGAAGAACTAACTCATTTGAGAAGACCCTGATGCTGGGAAATATTGAGGGCAGGAGGAGAAGGGGATGACAGAGGATGAGATGGTTGGATGGCATCACCGACTCAATGGACATGAGTATGAGTGAACTTTGGGAGTTGGTGATAGACAGGGAGGCCTGGCGTGCTGCGATTCATAGGGTTGCAAAGAGTCGGACACGAATGAGGGACTGAAATGAACTGAAATGTTAGCTGGTATCCTTATCATAGATATTTAGGGGAAAAAAAAAGAAAGAACTGACTAGCTTTTAACATGCTTCCCTGTTTTGAAGTAAAGAATCTGCCTGCCAACGTAGGAGACACAGGAGATGCAAGAGATGTGTGTTTGATCTCTGGGTCAGAAAGATCCTCTGGAGAAGGAAATGGCAACCCACTCCAGTATTCTTGCCTAGAGAATCCCAGGAACAGAGGAGCCTGAGGCCTACAGGTCACAGAGTCGCAATCAGGGGGGTTGCTGTGTGATCGTGTGTGGGAACTGACAGGAGACGGGGAGGGTGTCAAAGGGGGAAGAAGAGGGTACAGGATGGGGTTTGGGGCAGGGGGAACTGATTCTGAGGGTGAGACTTTGGAGGAAGAAGGGGAGGTTGGAGGGGTTGCAGGGGTTGAGGGAGCGTAGGGAGGGGGAGCTGTCAATTCTTCGGGGGGAATTGAGAAAGCGGAGGATTCGGGAGCAGGGGGCTCTTTAGACGGGGTTTGTAAAGAAGGGGAGTTTTCTGGAGCCATCGTAAGCAAGTTCTGGCTCGGGGAGCAGGTGGTACAGAGGGTAGGGTGAGAGCGCAGTGCCCAGAAGGACTGAACGTATGGGACCTCAGACCATTTTCCCATTCTCCGACAGAAATTATCTAAGTCACGGAGGACATCAAAGTCTAATGTCCCTGAAGCGGGCCAACGGGAGCCGTTATCTAAAGGGTATTGTGGCGAGGCCTCTGAGCACAGAGAAATGAGTCGTTTAGAGTGAATGTAGCCCGCCAATCTTAGGGTCCTTAAATTGGCCAGTAGGCATTCAAGCGGGATGGACCAATTTGGCTTGGGTTTGGAGGCCGTCGATCCCATGGTGACCACGTGAGGACAACCTCTGTCGTCTGGGCATCCCCGGGCGTGTCAGAGGCAGCCGGATCAGGGGCCACAGGAGAGGCCGGGGCTTACTCAGTCGCTTGGGATGTCTCCCGCACAAACTGAGAGCCGGGTAAGGGTAGGCCGGGGTTTACTCAGTGGCTTGGGACGTCTCCCACACGAACTGAGAACCTGGGTAAGGCTAAGTTGCCGGGTGAGGGCCCGATAAGTGCGCACTGGTTATCGAGCCCTAGGATGCGGTCGCCTAGGGTGGCGGGCCCCCAAAGCCGAAGGGACTTACCCCGTGGTCTGTCGTCCGGGAGGCCGATCTGCGGCTTGGGGTCCAGGGTGGTGTGGCGACGGGTTGGAGCTCGAGGGAGCCCGCGTGGTGTGAGCCAGGGCTCTCACCTCGAGCCCCAGGTTGGGCGCCAAATGTAAGAATCTCCGCGGTGAGGTACAGGACACTCGGGAGCCAGTTAGGAAAGGCCTTTATTGGGCAATCGCTCTCGGGCAGAGCTCCCAAGCATGAGCAAGCGGAAAAGGGAGTCTGCAAAATGTGAAGGGAAGGGCAGGGCTTATATAGCCAGCTAAGGCACAAAGTTATCTACATATAGTAAAGAGCGTATTTGAGGCGTCTGATTGGTGCGGACAGGCGTCGTGTGGATCTCTGATTGGTGCGTTTGATTGGCGCGGGCGGGCGCCGTGCAAGTCTTTGATTGGTGCGTTTGATCTGCACGGGCGGGTGCCATGCGAGTCTCTGGTGCGTTTGATTGGCGCAGGCGTCTGGGCTGGAGATTTTGGGCGGGTTTTTGCAGGGCTTTCCAGCGGGGGCACTTTCCAGCCGGTATGCCCTTTCAGTAGGTAGTCAAGTCTTATCTTGAAGAAATAGTAAAGTCAATCCTCAGTCCTTTTAAAAATTATATTTTTTGGCCTCTTTCAGTAGAAATAGATAGAAAATAAATGTTTCGTTAGTGACTCAGGATCCTCATAAGAACATTAGTTATGTTCTGTTCTTTAATATACTGATGTCCCAGGTTTATTAGTGTTTGTAAGGTCTTCGTTTAAGTGATTTCAGATTGCTGTGCTTTTGCATTTATTTATTTGATTAAAGCATGTGTTTTCTTCTTTCATTTTGAGGACCACTTCCCAGTGCTGGCTGCAATCACTGTGTCCTTACAACTTCTAAGCTGCTGCATTAATTTGAATGTGATTAGATGGAGCTTCAGCTTTTCATTATAAAGCCTCTTGGCAGTTGTGTCACAAACATTTTTTTGTGCTTGAATCACAGCTGCATTTTAGATCAAGGGTTGGTAAACTAGGGCCTAGGGGCCAAATCCACTCCACTGCCTGTTCTTGTAAATTAAGCTTTATTGGACCATAGCCACACCCAATTGTTTGCATATTGTCTAAGATTGCTATTCTGCAGTGGCAGAATTGAGTTGTTGTGACAGAGACCCTGGGGCCCAGAGATCTGAAATATTTCTTACTAACTCGCCTTTCACATCATGTAGCCTCTGGAAAAGTTATCTGTACATTCATGAAATTAAAAGAGTGAAAAAGCAAGTAATTCCCTAGCTTTAAGAAAAGAGACTTCACTCCAGGGATCTCCACACTATACTTAGAACCACTGATCTAGAACATAGTGTATACCAGCAATCTCTAAACCTGGGATGAATTAGAAAACTTTTAACTTATGATAAAATATAAATAACATGAACTTTGCCTTCTTAACTATTTTGTAAAGTGCAACTCAGTGGTATTAAATTCACAATGTTGTACAATCATTAGCACTATTTACAAAAAATTTTTATCACCCCAAATAGAAACTCTTTATTGATAAGCAATTGTGAGGAAGTAACCTGTAAGATTTAGGGATTTTCCAGACCAACTGAAAGGTTATCTCTGTTATTTGTGACTCACAGACCCTGACCTGGAGGCTTACAGACCCTGACCTGGAAGGTTTGACTTTCCAGAGAGTCAGAAAAACAAGTTGTGTAAACTGTGTGTTATCCGCAGAATTATATCGCCAGACCCTCACAAGCCTATCCTTGTAAAGGTCAGCAGTATTGTGACCAATCATGATATATCTATACCTCCCCGCCCAATGTAGTTTTTTGTGCTTAAAAACTGTTCTGTAACTGTCATCGGGGTTCGCTCCTTGCTTAAGGAGGACAGAACCCCGGCGCGCCGGTTCAATAAATCCTCTTGCTATTTGCATCGATCCTGTGTCTTGGTGGTCTTGGGCGACGGACTCCAGGGCGGAACCGTGCGGTTCAACATTTGGGGGCTCGTCCGGGATCTCCGTTCGGCCCCAGACCCCCAGGCATCAGGTTTCGGAGGTACGCTCGAGCTTTGTGCGTTTTGTGTGTCCCTACTAATTGTTGCTTTGTTGTCAGTCAGTATTGTCGTTGGTTGGTTCGCCGCGGCTTCCTTCAGTTTTCTGGTTCCTGTCTGGGTGACAGGTTTATGACGAAACCTGGGGACGCCCAGGACGTCTATCTGGAAGAGGGACTTGATTCAGTCCCTCTTCGTCCGAATCAGGTGGAGCCTTTAAGGAGTCTCCCGTCTGTATTTCTGTTGGTTTTGTGGAAGACGCGCGGCGGCCGGCTCTGTCTCACCACTCTGCTGATTGTCTGGATTCTGTTAGTTGTTCTCCTTGTCTTCCCTTTACGTGACAAAGACGACATGGGACAGACTGTGACTACTCCTCTCTCTCTGACATTAAGCCATTGGTCTGAGGTTAAAACTAGAGCTCATAATCTCTCAGTAGATATAAGGAAGGGAAAGTGGCGAACTCTGTGTTCCACAGAGTGGCCCACCTTCCAAACAGGGTGGCCACCCGAAGGTAGTTTTTCCTTGCATCATGTCAAGCAGGTAAAATCAGTGGTTTTTCTCCCTGAGCCCCAAGGACACCCAGATCAGGTACCCTATGTCATTGTATGGGAAGACCTCATCCTTTCCCCACCGTCGTGGGTACGGCCTTTTGTTCCCTCCACAGGAATACCCACGGAAGGAACCCTGGGAATTTACGCCCTCAAACCTGCGACAGAAGGAGCCAAAACCGCGACCTCAGAAAGAAAAAGGATCTACCCTGACACCCAGACTGACCTCCTCCTTTTGGATTCACCCCCGCCCTACCCGGCGGCGATGGCCCCCCCGCCGGGCCCATCCCCCGTGACTCCGGCGGCTCGATCAATAGCGCCGCCGGAGTCAGGAGAACCAGGAGCGGGCCCGGCGGCGGGGACACGGAGTCGCCGGGCTGGTACTCCTGACTCTACTGTCCTCCCTCTCCGGGAATATGCCCCCCCGGATGACCGAGGAAACCGGCATCTCCAGTATTGGCCCTTTTCCGCCTCTGATCTGTATAACTGGAAAACCCATAACCCCTCTTTCTCTGAAAACCCACAGGCCCTAACTTCCTTAATTGAGTCGCTCGTATTCTCACATCAGCCCACCTGGGACGATTGTCAGCAGCTGCTGCAAACGCTCCTCACGACTGAGGAGCGACAGCGCGTATTGCTGGAAGCCCGGAAAAATGTTCCGGGAGATGACGGACGTCCCACGGCATTGCCTAATGAGATAGACGCTGGCTTCCCGCTGACCAGACCTCATTGGGATTACAATACGCCCGCAGGTAGGGAGCGCCTGAGAGTCTATCGCCAGGCTCTGGTGGCGGGTCTCCGAGGGGCCGCAAGACGCCCTACAAATTTGGCAGAGGTAAGAAAGATTACCCAGGGACCTTCCGAGTCACCCACGGTATTCCTAGATAGGCTCATGGAGGCATTCAGGAGATTTACCCCATATAACCCTGAGTCTGAAGAACATAAAGCCACCATAGCTATGGCTTTCATTGACCAGGCAGCTTCGGACATTAGGAAAAAGCTGCAGCGGCTGGACGGATTACAGGGATTCTCCCTCCAAGATCTAGTTAGAGAGGCAGATAAGGTATTTAACAAGAGAGAGACAGAGGAAGAAAAGGAAGAGAGAAGGAAGAGAGAACAGGACGAGCGAGAGTTGAAACGAGAAAGGAGACAAGAGAAAAATCTAGCCAAAATCCTGACCACTGTAATAAGAGAAAAAGATAAGAGTGACCAGGGAAAGGTCAGACCGACAACTAAACTGACCTTAGACAAGGACCAATGCGCTTACTGTAAAGAGAAAGGACATTGGTTGAGGGATTGCCCCAAGAAGAAGAGGGGAAAAACTCCCTCCCAAAAGGTTTTGGCCTTAGAGGAAGAAGATTAGGGAAGTCAGGGCTCGGAGCCCCTCCCCGAGCCTCGGGTAACTCTAAAAGTGGAGGGGAAGCCAGTGCAGTTTCTGGTGGATACTGGAGCCCAACATTCGGTCCTGTTACAACCGGGGGGAGCAATCACCACCAAGAGAGCCTGGGTACAGGGGGCTACCGGGAATAAACCATATTCATGGACTACCCGAAGAACAGTGGACCTTGGCGTGGGCCGGGTATCCCACTCGTTCCTGGTGATTCCTGAATGCCCCTATCCCCTGCTGGGACGGGACTTGCTTACAAAAGTTGGGGCTCAGATTCATTTCGGTCCTGAAGGGGCCGCAGTGACTGACAAAGAGGGGAGACCTCTGCAGGTCTTAACTTTAAAATTGGAAGACGAACATCGCCTGTTCGAGGGTCTCCCTGCCTCAGCAGCCGGGATGGAAAAATGGATAACGAAAATTCCCCTGGCATGGGCCGAGACATCTGGCGTGGGGCTAGCAAAACATCAACCTCCAATAGTAGTTGAGGTAAAGGCCTCTGCTACCCCCATATCCGTCCGCCAGTACCCCATGGGCAAGGAGGCCCGAGATGGGATCCGCCCCCATATACGGCGGCTCTTTGAACTAGGAATACTGATAAAATGCCAGTCAGCCTGGAACACCCCCTTGCTCCCGGTTCGAAAGCCTGATTCAGGTGACTATCGGCCTGTGCAGGACCTGAGAGAGGTGAACAAGCGGGTGGCAGACTTACACTCAACTGTGCCCAACCCCTACAACCTGTTGAGCACTCTTCCCCCCGAACGGAAATGGTATACGGTATTGGACCTTAAAGATGCTTTCTTTTGTCTGAGACTTAGTTCCATAAGCCAGCCCATCTTTGCTTTTGAATGGAGGGACCCGGTTCTGGGGATTTCGGGACAGCTGACATGGACTCGACTGCCCCAGGGATTCAAAAACTCTCCAACGATTTTCGACGAGGCACTCCACCAGGACCTTGCGCATTTCCGTGCCACCAACCCCCAGGTAACTCTGTTGCAGTATGTAGATGACTTGCTCCTGGCGGCGAACTCGGAGGAAGAATGCCTTAAAGGGACCGAAGCCTTATTGATCGAGCTCGGCTCCCTAGGATATCGGGTCTCGGCAAAAAAGGCACAGATCTGCCAGCAACAGGTTAGTTACTTGGGGTACTTAATCGAAGATGGAAAGCGATGGCTTTCGGAGGCAAGGAAAGAGACAGTGATCAAGATACCACCTCCGAAAAATCCCCGTCAGGTCAGGGAATTTCTGGGGACAGCCGGATTCTGTAGGCTTTGGATACCTGGGTTTGCAGACATGGCAGCCCCCCTGTATCCCTTGACTAAAGAAAAAGGGCCCTTCATATGGGGGAAAAAGGAGCAAGCGGCGTTTGACAACATTAAGCAGGCTCTACTGTCTGCCCCTGCCCTGGGACTCCCAGATGTTGACAAGCCTTTCCACCTTTTTGTGGCAGAAGGGAATGGCATAGCAAAGGGAGTCCTCACCCAGAAACTGGGGCCTTGGAACAGACCAGTAGCATACTTGTCTAAGAAACTAGACCCTGTAGCCGCCGGCTGGCCCAGTTGCTTGCGAATAGTAGCCGCTGCTGCCGTCCTTGTCAAGGACGCAGACAAGTTGACTTTGGGACAAAACCTTACTATCACTGCTCCTCATGCCCTGGAGAGTGTGGTCCGGCAACCCCCCGAAAGATGGCTCACCAATGCCCGGATGACCCACTATCAAACTCTGCTTCTGAATTCGGACCGAATAAGATTCATGCCAGCCACTGGACTCAACCCTGCATCGCTGCTCCCTGATCCCGATCAATCCAGCGTGATGCACGACTGCCAACAGGTGTTAGCTGAAGCCCATGGGACCCGCAAAGACCTCTCCGACCTCCCACTCCCGGATGCAGAGGTGACATGGTATACGGACGGGAGTAGCTTCTTAGAAGGAGGTAAGAGGCGAGCGGGGGCGGCAATAGTGGATGGGACTAACGTGATCTGGGCAGCTCCCTTACCTCAAGGGACTTCCGCCCAGAAGGCTGAACTGATTGCCCTGACTAAAGCTCTCGAGCTTTCCCAAGGAAAGAAGGTCAACATTTATACCGATAGTCGGTATGCTTTTGCCACGGCACATGTCCATGGAGCAATCTACCAACAGAGAGGGCTCTTAACTTCAGCAGGCAAGGAAATTAAGAACAAGGATGAGATTTTGGCCTTACTAGCTGCCCTCATGCTACCCAAAAAGGTTAGCATAATCCACTGCCTCGGGCACCAGAAAGATCAGTCCCCGGTCACTAGAGGAAACAACTTGGCCGATAAGACTGCCCGAGAAGTGGCTAGTCAAGAGATAGTACCAGAAGTGCTGGTGGCTGACACACCCATCTCACTTGAGAATAGCAGAAGCTTATCAGAGGCCCGCAAGATATTAGACCAGATGCACCGGTGGACTCATTTGGGAGCCAGGAAGCTGACTTCCTTGCTAGTCAAGGATGGGTGGGAACTCCCTGGACTTCTCAAAATAGCTGAGCAAGTGGTTCAAACCTGTGTACCCTGTCAGAAGGTAAATGCCGGTCATAATAGAACAGAGCCTGGAAAGAGATTACGTGGAGACCGACCGGGAACATACTGGGAAGTAGATTTTACAGAGGTACGTCCTGCTAGATATGGCAACAAATACTTGCTCGTATTCATAGACACCTTCTCGGGCTGGGTAGAGGCTTTTCCAACTAAGCATGAGACTGCGCTCGTAGTCGCCAAGAAGATTTTAGAGGAAATCTTTCCCCGATTTGGAGCGCCAAAGATGATAGGGTCAGATAATGGACCAGCTTTTGTCGCCCAAGTGAGCCAGGAAGTAGCAAAATTTCTGGGGACCGATTGGAAGTTACATTGTGCTTATAGACCCCAGAGCTCAGGACAGGTAGAAAGGATGAATCGGACTTTAAAGGAGACCCTTACTAAATTGTCCTTGGAGACTGGCGTTACAGACTGGACGGTGCTCCTTCCCTTGGCATTGTTCCGAGTTCGGAACACCCCCTCCCGCTTCAATCTCTCCCCTTTTGAGATCCTGTATGGGGCACCTCCCCCTATACTGTCCGTACAGGAGGGATTTGACCCTGGCAAGTTTAATAACGGTGATTTATATGCTAGGCTGAAAGGAATCCAGCTGGTGCAGAGGGAGATATGGGAACAGCTCGCTGAAGCCTATCAGCCCGGGACACCCGGAGAAGCTCACCCATTCCAGGTGGGAGACTCTGTCTACGTTCGCCGGCACCGACAGCAGACCCTTGAAGCCCGTTGGAAAGGACCGTACATCGTCCTGCTCACCACCCCAACTGCTGTAAAGGTTGACGGCGTCCCCTCCTGGATTCACGCTTCTCATGTCAAAGCTGCTCCGGAGCCCCCAGCCCAATGGAAAGTACAACTAACCTCGAACCCTTTAAAACTCAGACTCTGTCGTTCCTCATCCTGTCAATCCCCCTCCTGGTCCCGCCAACCCAAGGGTCGTTCAACCCCCACCAGCCCATGCAATTGACGTGGCAAGTAGTTTCTCAGGTGGGAGATACTGTATGGAACGTCTCTAAAATCACCCATCCCTACACCTGGTGGCCTACCCTGTACCCTGACCTCTGCAAGCTGGCAATTGGGGCCCCAGCTAATTGGGATCTTGAAAGTTACGCCAACTTCCAGCAGGCCCCTCAGGCGCCACTTTCCCACGATCGATGGGGACTAGACCCTTGGGGGGGTTGTGCAGCAAGGGACAGGAGAAGTATGCTGAGAGCCCTCACTTTCTATGTATGCCCAGGATACCACCGGGGCCGCCACCTTAACTATTGTGGAGGTAAAGATGTTTTCTACTGCAGGCATTGGGGTTGTGAAACTACGGGGGACGCCTACTGGCATCCATCCTCTAACTGGGACTATATACAAGTTTTGGCCAACTACACCCACCAAAAGATGGGAAACCAGGGGAACCCAGGATGGACAAATGAAGTTGAATGTAATAATTGGTGCCACCCTCTCCAAATCAGTTTCACGGAGAGTGGTAAAAAGATAAAAACCTGGGTAAAAGGCCACTCATGGGGTCTGAGGCTTTATAAAGAACGTTATGATGACGGCCTCACGTTCACTGTGAGGCTAAAAATAGAGTCACCGCCAGCTACCGGTGTGGGACCTAACCCCATCCTGCAACCACAGGGACTGACCCCCATTAATAAGAACACAGAAACCCACGCCCCCGAAGAGACCCACGCCTCCATTCAGAGACCAGAACTTGAGTCTGAGACCCACGCTTCCAGAGAGACAGAAACCCATGCCCCTGAAGAAACCCCTCCAGACCCTCCGCGGCCACCGGTCCCTCCGAAATCTACCGACCCCCCTGTAAGCAAAACTTCTACCCAGGACAGGATGTTGACCTTATTGACTAGTGCCTTCCAGGTTTTAAATGACACCAACCCAAGTGTGACTGAATCCTGCTGGCTTTGTTATGAAGCTGCACCCCCATATTATGAGGCTTTAGCCGAGACCCCAGCTGAGCCAGTGGATATCTCCCAGACCCACTCTGATAGTATATGCCGATGGCATCAGGAACCAACTGCCAGACTTACCCTAGCAGCTGTAACAGGAAAAGGATTATGTATAGGTACCCCATCCCCGGCTCATACGCATCTCTGTAATTCCACTATTAAAGAGGTCAACCAGGCTGGGTATCTTCCACCACCCGGGAACAAATGGTGGGCTTGTGACACGGGATTAACGCCTTGTATATCCCTTGCAGTATTTGATGCTTCTGTCAATTTCTGTGTACTAGTGCAGCTGGTACCTCGACTGATTTATCACCCCGATGCCTCCTTCTTAGAAGCTTATGAAGAAGGACATCGATCAAAAAGGGAACCAGTGACTATGACCCTGGCTGTTCTGTTAGGGCTTGGAGTAGCCGCAGGAGTCGGGACCGGTACTACTGCCCTCCTCCAACAGCCCCACTATTACGCTAGCCTGCAGCAGGCTATTGATGCAGATCTTCGGGTCTTGGAAGATTCCATTACCAAACTAAAGGAGTCCCTGACCTCCCTATCTGAGGTAGTTATGCAAAACCGCCGGGGCTTAGATCTTTTGTTTCTGAAAGAAGGAGGAATATGTGCGGCCCTTAAAGAAGAATGCTGCTTCTGTGTAGATCACTCAGGGGTCATAACGGACTCCATGAATAAATTAAGAGAAAGGCTAACAGCCAGACAGAAAGAGAGAATGCCCAGGGGTGGTTCGAGTCCTGGTTCAATAAAACCCCATGGTTTGCCACTTTGATATCCACCCTGATAGGGCCCTTGCTTATTTTACTGCTTCTCTTAACCCTAGGGCCCTGCGTTCTAAACAAGTTGCTAGAATTTATCCGGGACCGAGTGAGCTCAGTACAGGTACTAATGCTGAGGCAACAGTACACCACCCTGCCCCAGGGAGATCCCGACCATTGATTTCAAGACTGATATTAGGAACAAGAAGAAGAGGGGAATGTGAGGAAGAAACCTGTAAGATTTAGGGATTTTCCAGACCAACTGAAAGGTTATCTCTGTTATTTGTGACTCACAGACCCTGACCTGGAGGCTTACAGACCCTGACCTGGAAGGTTTGACTTTCCAGAGAGTCAGAAAAACAAGTTGTGTAAACTGTGTGTTATCCGCAGAATTATATCACCAGACCCTCACAAGCCTATCCTTGTAAAGGTCAGCAGTATCGTGACCAATCATGATGTATCTATACCTCCCCGCCCAATGTGGTTTTTTGTGCTTAAAAACTGTTCTGTAACTGTCATCGGGGTTCGCTCCTTGCTTAAGGAGGACAGAACCCCGGCGCGCCGGTTCAATAAATCCTCTTGCTATTTGCATCGATCCTGTGTCTTGGTGGTCTTGGGCGACGGACTCCAGGGCGGAACCTTGCGGTTCAACACAGTAACTCTCCAGTCCCATCTTCACTTCCCCTGCCCCTGATAGCTTCTAATCTACTTTCTATCTCTAAAAATTAGCCTATTCTAGATTCTCATCTAAGTGAATTTATGCAGCATTTATCGTTTGCATTGGCCTTATTTCATTTAGGGTAACGTCTTCAGGGTTCATCTGTGTTGTAGCATGTATCAGAGCTTCATTCCTTTCATCCCTAAATAATACTCGTTTGTGTTTATTCTGCATTTTGTTTTTCCATTCGTCAGTTGATGGACACATAGGTTGTTTTTTACCTCTTAGCTATTCTAAATAATGCTACTGTGAGCATTTGTGTACAAGAGTCTGTTTTAGTCTGTTTTCATATCTTTGGGAGTACCTGGATTTGCTGGGTCATAAGGTAGTTCTATGTTTAACTTTTTGAATACCTGCCAAACTTTTTCCATTTTCTGTTCTAGTAGATGTCCAGAAAACATCTACAACCATTAACAAATTCCCAAAGCATCCTAGGGATGTTGTTAATTGCTAACACATTTCCATCCATATTTCCTAATGTTTTCACCAAAGCTAATTTTAAGGGGTTTCCCCATAAATACACATAAATGAATAGAAATATTCATATTAAGCCATACTTGTAATTTCTTTAATAAATTATATAATCCAGTTTTGCTTTTACTATTTTGATTATTACGTCTAAAAAAATGCTCACTGAGAAAACATAAAATATAAAAGTTTAAAGAAGAAAACCCAAATCACTTTTTTTTTTTACATTTTTTTATTGAAGTAAATGTACCTAAGATCAAATTTATCATTTTGACCATTTTTAAGTATATATTTCTCTACAGTTAGTACATTGACACTCTTGTGCAAAAATCAACTCCACCATCAATCTCCAGAACTTTTTTTCATCTTTGCCAAGTGAAACTGTACTCATTAAATGACTCCTCAGTCTTCCCTTCCCCCAGCCTCTGGCAACCACTATTACAATTTCTGTCTCTGAATTTGACTACTGTTTGTACTTTATGTCAGTAGAATCATGCTGTATTTTTCTTTTTGTGACTGACTTATTTCACTTACTATATAATGTTTTCCAATTTAATCCAAGTTGGGAGTATATTTTAGAATTCCCTTCCTTTCTGAGGCTGAATCGTATTCCATTCTCTATATATAACACACTTTGTTTACCCGCTCATCACTTGTGTTGCTTCCACCTTCTGGCTGTTGTGAAAATGCTGCTATGAACCCAGATGTACATGTTTACTACTATAACTCAGAGAAAATAAACAATTAGCATTTTGGTATATACTTCTTTCTTATGTTTGATATATAATAAATATGCACACATGCATAGACATACGTATATAATTCTTATAGTAATTATTGTTAAAATAAGTTTTTATCAGTTTTTTTTGTTTTGTTCTGGGGGGAAATTCTAAGATACTTGTAAAAATATTTGATTCTCCCTAAAACATGCTATTTTAAGACTCAGACAATATAATTTACAATACTTGTTTGTAATTTTAAACCTAGACATCTTATTAGCTCTTGTTTTGAGTGAGTTTTCTCAATTAACACTCTCTGACACCCCATGCTTTTCACTGCATATCATTCTTTTATTACTCATACTCTGACATGCTTTTGTAATTTAAGAAGAATATCTTCTAAAATAGAGAACAATACTTCTTAACTATTAAATATAACTTGATTGTGGGCAAGTTTTTATTAGAGACTGTATTTAAAACATTACTGAATTTCAGTTTTTCATGAATGTACTAATTTTATCATTTTTTTCTTTAACCCATCTTTCCTCTCCCCCCTTTTTCAGAATGTTGGCTTTCCGTGAGTTGGAAAGGACAAACAGTAATGAAATATTTGAATTACTTATTCCTGAAAATCATGAACATTGACACAGATTCTACCTCTGTCAACTTTTATTTAAATCAGTGAAAAATTTTGTAAAAAATTTGGTTTAAAAGAGCTGTACTATGTGTAAATTTTTATATGTATGACAACAGAATATATATTCATAGTGCTAACTGATGTTATATCTGTATTTTTATTATTCCTGACTTAAATTACTCCTCAAAGTGTGTTTATACTGTGAATTAATTTATTGTTCACATTATGTTTTAATAATCTTTTTCTTAGTGAGCCATAATATGTGTATGTAAATATTCTTACAGTGCTTGTTTTTAAAGTGTATTTGGTTTCTGTGTCTGTGTTTGTAACCCGTATTTTTAATGCATTCACAAAGGATGATCAACTTTGATGCTAGGCTGTCATGTTTAACTTTTTTCTTCTAAATGTGAAGTTAATTATTTGCCAATTTGCTTTCTGTCATTGAGGGAATTATATTCAGGTCTATTCTCATAATAGCAGAGGTCGTGATAAAATAATGGTTATCATATATAATTTGTTATTACCAACTAGAACTATGATGGCAAAGATACATTCATATATTACATACAATATTATACTATTTTGGCTATCACATGAACTCTTCATATAATACAAATGCTATCAAAATTAAACTAAAAGCTGTATTTAGAATTTTATATAACAATAGAACAGAAATTTGGGATATTTTTCAGTAAATAAAATTCCTCACAGTACTAATCTAAAACTTTGAGTGCAAAAGGATATGGGGTAAATACAGTAAAAACATTTTGTTAAGATTCCAATATACATTCAATAGTACTCAGTTTTCTGCTTCTAAATCTATGTGTTGTAATTTATCAGTCTTCCAGAATAGTATGTAAACACTGACCTATTGTGGCATATTAAACAGAAAGCAAGTTTTTACAATCAATTTCAAAGTTGTAATTTTAAGAATTTATATATATATATATACAGATATTAATATAAGAACATAAGTAAAAAAGAGAGTGTCATACAAAAATGAATCGTGTTTGAACCATACACATTTGAAGAAAATCCTGATCTTAATAGATTTCACTATGATTTAAAAAAGAACTTAAAAACTAACATAAGAAAATGGAAGGCCAATTATTTATGCTACATTTTATTTCTTCCTCTGGTGTAATAAAGTGAAGTTTGTAAATGTTTGTGTGTACCTAGGGGTGAGCAGTGCTCTTTTTCTGAAATTAATATTCTTTATATGTTTGGATTATACCCTTTGCAATAATTCAGTATGTATTGGAGAGTGATGTGGCTTTTCCACCATCTGTGTAATTTTATGTATTCTATTTCCTGTGTGAATTCATGTATTACACAAAACTACAATAGAAATGTGACTACTCACAATGTCATGTGAAAAATCTTTTAATAAATATATGTAAATAATATTTAAATATTTGTCCCCCGTTTTCCCCAAAACAACAGCAAGACATATTTTGTTGAATATTTTATTTTTAATGTTTTCTATAATTAAACGTGTATAGCTTGCCATAATTGTTATTTTCATAACCATGATTTACAGTTTTTAAAGTAGTTTTATCTTAAAATACTGAATGTATTTTATAGATGTTTTTAATTTGTTTTAAAAAATTTTAAATTATGGAGCTTGACATAGATTTTTCCAATAAACTTTCCAGTCAATTTATTTTCTCTTTCTTACAAATAATTTTTTATAATGATAGCAGTATTCCTGTTCTAAAGTTAAGTACAATTTATTCAAATAAAATTTTATCATGTTGGGATTTGGAGAAATTTCTGAAATCAGATTGCAGGCCCTTTTTTTTAGCTGACTTACATTCATTTCCACTTAGTTCAAAATATAAGAAATGAAGTCAAAGTTTCTGTTTGAATCCATCTACAAAATGGTTGAACAGGCTTTGTGTGTGTGTGTACAGGTTTCTGTCTTGTAAATACTGTTTGTTGACTACATTAATTATACTTGAATATGCCACATGCTACCTCAACTTAGACAAGGCTGTGGTCCTAGTGTGATTAGATTGAATAGTTTTCTGTGATTATGGTTTCAGTGTGTCTGCCCTCTGATGCCCTCTTACAACACCTACCGTCTTACTTGGGTTTCTCTTACCTTGGACGTGGGGTATCTCTTCACGGCTGCTCCAGCAAAGAGCAGCCACTGCTCCTTACCTTGGACAAAGGGTATCTCCTCACCGCCGCCCCTCCTGACCATGATCGTGGAATAGCTCCTCTAGGCCCTTCTGCAGTCATGGTGGAGAGGTCTGACAGAATGTGGTCCACTGGAGAAGGGAATGGCAAACCACTTCAGTATTCTTGCCTTGAGAACCCCATGAACAGTATGAAAAGGCAAAATGATAGGATACTGAAAGAGGAACTCCCCAGGTCAGTAAGTGCCCAATATGCTACTAGAGATCAGTGGAGAAATAACTCCAGAAAGAACGAAGGGATGGAGCCAAAGCAAAAACAATACCCAGTTGTGGATGTGACTGGTGATAGAAGCAAGGTCCGATGCTGTAAAGAGCAATATTGCATAGGAACCTGGAATGTCAAGTCCATGAATCAAGGCAAATTAGAAGTGGTCAAACAGGAGATGGCAAGAGTAAACATCGACATTCTAGGAATCAGCGAACTAAAATGGACTGGAATGGGTGAATTTAACTCAGATGACCATTATATCTGCTACTGCGGGCAGGAATCCCTTAGAAGAAATGGAGTAGCCATCATGGTCAACAGAAGAGTCCGAAATGTAGTACTTGGATGCAATCTGAAAAATGACAGAATGATCTCTGTTCGTTTCCAAGGCAAACCATTCAATATCACAGTAATCCAAGTCCATGCCCCAACCAGTAACGCTGAAGAAGCTGAAGTTGAACGGTTCTATGAAGACCTACAAGACCTTTTAGAACTAACACCCCCAAAAGATGTCCTTTTCATTATAGGGGACTGGAAAGTAGGAAGTCAAGAAACACCTGGATTAACAGGCAAATTTGGCCTTGGAATGCGGAATGAAGCAGGGCAAAGACTAATAGAGTTTTGCCAGGAAATGCACTGGTCATAGCAAACACCCTCTTCCAAAAACACAAGAGAAGACTCTACACATGGACATCACCAGANACCCAGTGGCAGTCAAAGTACTCAGACTCCGGAATCCTAGTCCACACTTCCTCTGCTGAACTGATGGGCACCCAAGTTAAAATTTTTGCGCATTTGATAATAGAAAGATTTAGTTTTCCACTATCCTCAAAAAAACCTTTAAGGGCTTGGCATACATTATTAATTGAACACATTCATCATCTCATTTAACTCTTTCAACGAGCCTTTCCAAAAGCTCTCATAACTCTCATGTAATGAGGCTGGGTCGCAAGAGGTTGGTGATATGCCTTAAGTCATCGAGTTGGTTGGTGGGTGGCAGTCAGAATGCAAACCCAGATGCTTTGACCCCAAAGACAATAGAGGCAGATTGTGGCTCTTATGAAACAAAGGCCTTCCCTGTGCTCCCAGTACCAGAGTTGAAATGATTTCGTGTGGAATTGGGTCATGACAGTTTTCCAGGTAGACGATTGCATCCAAAACGATGGATGATCTATCCATATATGACATGAATTTCGGAGTGAGTTATTTTTAAATTCATCTTCCTAAATACACTTTACTTAGGCTAATGTTAAAGTGAGTTTACACATTCTGGAGCACATCCTGATTAAGAGCCAGTGAGGCCACAGAACAGGATACTAACTGGGTGACAAGGCAGAGTGAAACCAGAATTTTACTTTTACCATAGAAAACCCACAAAGCCAATAGCAGTATACGGAGAGATACATCTGTGAGAGAAGTTTCCAATTTCTGCCGGCTGGTGACTGTCCAAAATACATATTAAGTTAATTAATGTTTCATTCCAATAGAACAAGAGGACAGGGTCTGGATGATCCTTTTGTCCATTCTTTAAGAATACAGCATGAATACGGACTAATTTATTTTAGATGATGTCAGAAATGATGCTGACAGTGTGGACCAAAATGATCAATCTTAACAATGTCCATCTATGGCTTCCCCAATTAGGACTCTGGAGAAAGCTCTCACTTATACTCCCAAGAACTATCTCAGTGCCTCCACATCAGTGCCAAACTTCCAGACCCACAATCTATTTTTCCTTTTCTCATTTGTTGTTGTGTTTAGTCGCTAAGTCATGTCTGACTCTTGTGACCCCATGGGCTGTAGCCCACCAGGCTTTTCTGAACATGAGATTTTCCAGGCAAGAATTCTGGAGTGGGTTGCCATTTCCTTCTCCAGGGGATCTTCCCAGCCTGGGGATCGAACCCATGTCTGCTGCACTGGCAGCTGGATTCTTTACCACTGAGCCACCAGGGAAGCCTCCTTTTCTCATACTTCCTCTGAAAGTCCCTAATTACTTTCCTGTTGGCATGGCTGTTTGCCTGTGCATTACTCTCATCTTTGCTAGACTGGGTATAAGTGACCAAACTCTTGACTACCTTGCTCTCTGTGACATTCCATTGCTAAGACCCCTCTATATTTCCCTTTCCTCTACTTTGGTTCCCCTAACTCCCCATTCCTCTCTAATTCTATGGCAAGATGCCCAAACTTCAGACCTTTGCCCTCTGCTCATTTTGCTTGATGGGCTCCAGCCAACATGTCATTGGGCTTAGTCACTCAGTTGTGTCTTTGCAACCCCATGGATTGTATCCCACCAGGCTCCTCTGTCCATGGGGATTCTCCAGGCAAGAATACTGAAGTGGGTTGCAATGCCCTTCTCCAGAGTATGTCATTAATTTATCCGAATCAACACGTGTTATCCTGGTGCCTCCCATGAGCACCAAACTACTCATTACACTAGGAGGTCTAGAATAAAAATCTTCCTCTCCAATCAAATTCATTCAATGCCACTGAACCAGTATTAAGTGTCCAAATGTCTACTATATGTACCATGCATAGTATAGTAGGAACTCTAAACAAAAATGCCAAAGAAGGTCATACACAGATACTGCGGTGAACTATAGATGCACCTCCCCTTCTGTAAAGGAGCAGCAGTCTCTCAACTCCAGTCAATCCCTGCCCTGCAACAATGTTGACACAGTGTTGCCAGATCTTCTGGTTACTCAAGAGAAACCAGAGTTCTGAATTTACATATTAATTCTTCCAATTTTTACATAGCGCCAACCAATTCACTTTTTTTAAAACACTGTGCAGTCAAAATACCTCTGCTCTCTGAATTAAGCCCACAGGGTACCAGTTTGACTAGCTCTGGTCTAGTAGGAAGACGTGGGCTTCAGAGTCTAATAGAATTAGATGTGTGTCCTAACATCCTCTGTTCTGTACTGTTCTGCACAAGAGGCTTTAGGAGAACTAGTGTTTGGTATGGTTTTAAATGCATCTCTTTCAATCATCCTGTTTTTCACTCAGAAAACAGTCTGATTTTTTTCTTCCAACTCTTCAGGAGGAACCTTCCCCCAATTTCCCTCTCCCTCACCTCCAGCAGGCCAAGGAGCAAGCAACTTCTTAGGACCCAGGCGCCCATTTCCCCAGCTGCTGGTGGCCAACAGCTCTCAATGGAATCCCTTTCCAGAAACTGCCCTCACAAGAGAGCTACCTGGAGCAGAGAGCCTGCTCAAATGACCAGGAGACGCAACCTCGTGGTGGGACCACCCAGGGCCCTTCCCACTCCAGAGTTCTCTTAAAGGATCAGCAACCAAGGCGTCAGCTGAGGCCTCGTCTGTGACTGCATTTAGTCCAGCTTCTCTTTCTGCTGAATCCTACCCTTTCCACTCTTGTACGGTGTTCATCCTAAGGACTACTTTATGTAGTAAGAGTCCTGCTTGCAAGTCTCTGTATCAGAGTGGGTTTTCCAGAGCATCTGAACTAAACCAAAGAGTCCCTTGAGTGTGGTCTGATCCAGTGGGGCTGAATTGCCCGCTGGTGAGCTGGCAGTAGGGCCTCAGGTGAAGCCCCAGTAGACCCTGGTACAACTGTTAAAGCCTTCAGCAGCTGTGATAGGATGGGGGTATGGAGTGTATTGATAATGTTAGTGTGAGAATGCACTGGTAGATGCAATCTCTCCGGCATCTTTAAAATCTGGGGAAAAGAGCAGTTTAAGAACTATGGGATTGGGTAGCTACTGATAGAGTAAATCTTTGCCTCAGGAAAAGACAATCCAAAGTTGAAGGTGATTAATCAACAATTAAAGGCTAAGGATGAAAGCTAGAGTACTTCCTTAGCAGCATATAAATGAGGTGGGACAGAGGGAGGAGGCAGAAAAAGCTCAGAATCAGGCCTAGGACAGAATTATCAGAGTAGAACTACCAAAAAATTGAATTCTCAGCTCTGCTGAGTCTGCAATGCCAACGACAGGGCTGCAGTGGGAAAGAAGAGGGATCCTGGCATTTCAGACAGGATATCTGGGTCAATGCACTTAAAAACTTTACAACCCCACATCACCCTAAACACTGTGGGTTTGTAAAAATGCCCCACCCCACCTTGCTTGAAAATGAAGTATTTAGGAGACTTTCCCGGTGGTCCAGTGGCTAAGACTCTGAGCTTCCAATGCAGGGGGCCCGGGTTCGATCCCTGGTGAGGGAACTAGATCCCACATGCCGCAACTAAGACCCAGTGCAGTCAAATAAATATATTTTTAAAGAAAAGATAATGAAGTATCTACCTTGCAGAGCAACACATATCCTCCTCAGGATCTATCTGTGCTTTTCCTCTTGTCTACCAGACCGATAACTAAAGTCAAATCACAAGATATTCTGAGTGAGAAAATGCTGGAACTGCCAAAGGAGGAGAGGTACTATTCATTCTGAAAGAGCTAAAAGACCTAGCTAGCACATATATACTTGCAGAAGCTGGGAGTATATATATAGGGTCAGGTCCCCAGGGTGCTGAATGGGGGAGGGAGGAGGAAGAAGAGGGCATAAGGCCAGACAAAGCAGAATTTACTGATATGAGCATATTCCTGTTCTACAGTATTTTCATCCTGGCAAGAACCTCGGGAGCTAGTGCTAAAGATTGCTAGGATAGCTCTAGGGAGCTTGGAGAAATCAATGGTCCGCATTAGGTGAGATACTGACAGAAAGGCTAGAGCTGTCATGACAGACAGTAGAAGAAGGGAGCAAAAGACATAGGGAAGCGGCCATGCTAGAAGGGATAGGCTGTCTGGTGGTGATGGTTTAGCTGCTAAGTCGTGTCCAACTCTTGCGACCCCATGGACTATAGCCTGCAAGGCTTCTCTGTCCATGGGATTTCCCAGGCAAGAATACTGGAGTGGGTTGCCATTTCCTCCTCCAGGGGATCTTCCCAACCTAGGGATCGNGCTGTCTGGTGGTGATGGTTTAGCTGCTAAGTCGTGTCCAACTCTTGCGACCCCATGGACTATAGCCTGCAAGGCTTCTCTGTCCATGGGATTTCCCAGGCAAGAATACTGGAGTGGGTTGCCATTTCCTCCTCCAGGGGATCTTCCCAACCTAGGGATCGAACCCATAGCTCCTGCATAGCAGGCGGATTCTTTACCACTGAGCCACCAGGGATTTCCAATATACTATGTACATCATACCAACTGACTACATTCTGCCACTAAGCACAAGGAACCAGGAATCCTCTAGGGGAAAATGACTCAGCCTTACTGGTATATTCTTCTCTACAGGTCTATGTTGATGACAGAAGATACTGTTACAGAACTAGGCTCCCTCATAGCAATAGGCCTAATAAGACCTTGAAGAAATAAAGACCAAGTGGCCGTGTTTAACCAGCAAAAATTAAGTGCCATTGTTAAGACAGGTGAGATTAGAGTGGCAACCAGAGGGGCATGACCTACAGACAGCTATGGAGAGAGTTAATAGAACACTGTGTTCCCAGAGGAAATGAGGGCACCAGGGTTCATTGTGTATACCTTTTATTTTTTTCAATTAAAGTACTAGTGGTAAAGAATCCACCTGCCAATGCAGGAGACGTAAGAGATGTGGGTTCAGTCCCTGAATGGGGAAGATCCCTTGGAGGAGGGTATAGCAACCTACTCCAGTATTCTTGCCTGGAGAATCCCATGGACAGAGGAGCCTGGTGAGCTACCATCCATAGGGTTACAAAGAGAGATGATTGAAGCAACTTAGCATGCATGGCACCCCACCCCAGTACTCTTGCCTGGAAAATCCAATGGACGGAGTAGCCTGGTGGGCTGCAGTCCATGGGGTCGCTAACAGTCAGATAGACTGAGCGACTTCACTTTCACTTTTCTCTTTCATGCATTGGAGAAGGAAATGGCAACCCACTCCAGTATTCTTGCCTGAAGAATCCCAGGGGTGGGGGAGCCTGGTGGGCTGCCGTCTATGGGATCAGAGTCGGACATGACTGAAGTGACTTAGCAGCAGCAGCAGCAGCATGCATGCATAGCTGACTTACAACATTGTGTTAATTTCAGATGTACAGCAAAGTGATTTAGTTATATATTTTTTCAGATTATTTTCCGTTATAGGCTATATTAAGATATTAGATATTGTTCACTGCATTATTCAATAAATGCTTGTTGCTTATCTGTTTTATATAAAATGGTGTGTATCTGTTAATTTCATGCTCCTGATATACCCCCCCTNCAGAGTCGGACATGACTGAAGTGACTTAGCAGCAGCAGCAGCAGCATGCATGCATAGCTGACTTACAACATTGTGTTAATTTCAGATGTACAGCAAAGTGATTTAGTTATATATTTTTTCAGATTATTTTCCGTTATAGGCTATATTAAGATATTAGATATTGTTCACTGCATTATTCAATAAATGCTTGTTGCTTATCTGTTTTATATAAAATGGTGTGTATCTGTTAATTTCATGCTCCTGATATACCCCCCCTTCCACTTTGGTAATCATAAACATGTTTTCTATGTCTGTGAATGTTTCTGTTCTGTAAGTAGATTCATTTGCATTATTTTTTGATATATAATATTTGTCTTTCTCTGACTGACTTCACTTAGTATGATGCTCTCCAGGTCCATCCATGCTGCTGCAAATGGCAATATTCCATTCTTTTTTAGGGCTTAGTAGTATTCCATTATAGTTAGTTGGAGAAGGCAATGGCACCCCACTCCAGTACTCTTACCTGGCAAATCCTGTGGACGGAGGAGCCTAGTAGGCTGCAGTCCATGGGATCGCAAAGAGTTGGACATGACTGAGTGACTTCACTTTGACTTTTCACTTTCATGCACTGGAGAAGGAAGTGGCAACCCACTCCAGTATTCTTGCCTGGAGAGTCCCAGGGATGGGGGAGCCTGGTGGGCTGCCGTCTATTGGATCGCACAGAGTCAGACATGACTGAAGTGACTTAGCAGCAGTATTCCATTATATATGTCTGTGTGTGTATGTATATCACATCTTCTTTATCCACTCATCTCAATGGATATTTAGGTTGCTTCCATGTCTTGCCTATTGTGAATAGTGCTGCTATGAACATTGGGGTGCATGTATCTTTCCAAGTTTTCATCTTTTCTGGATATATGCCTAGGAGTGGGATTGCAGGATCATATGGTAGCTCTATTTTTAGTTTTTTAAGGAACCTCCATAATGTTTCTCCTAGTGGCTTCACCAATCTTGTGTACACCTTTTTAAAACTCAAGGATGAATGAGGAGAAGTCTGAGGGAAGCTGTCCCCATAAAAAAATCACAATCTTCTCCCTGGTTTCTGGACCTTAGCCAGTGTTCAGACACAGAACCTAACGACTAAAGAAGGCTGGATTTCCAGTAAGTGCATATAATAACAAGTCCTTTGGTCCTTCCTGAATGTATAATTAGGATAGATATACTTGGTAGTTGGCAGAAGCCCCACCTTAGTTCCTTGGCCTGTGGGATGAGTGGTTATAGTAGGGAAGGTCAAGTGGAAGCTTCTGAAACTGCTCCCCTCACCAAGCTAGCCAAGATTCTAAATTGAAAAGAAAAAATAAAAAACAAACCTGCCTCCCCTGGGGGATTACAGAAATTAGGGTACATTTGCAGAGTAGCCACAATGGCAGATATGGAGACTGTTAGGGTACATTTGCAGAGTAGCCACAATGGCAGATATGGAGACTGTTAGGGTACATTTGCAGAGTAGCCACAATGGCAGATATGGAGACTGTGCGTGGGCCTGACAGCATGGGCTCCGGCTCCAAGGCTGATTGGGCTCCTGATGCCACCATGTGCCCAACCTGCCAGCAGCAGAGACCAAAGCTGAGCCCCTTCTATGGCATCATCCCTCAAAGGAAGCCAACCAGCCAGGTGATGGCAAATTGACTTCCTCCAACCTAGAAGTCATAGTAACTTATCTTGACTGGAATAGGTACACATCCCTGGTATGGGTTTGTTTTTCCTACCCTCAGGTTGGTTGGTTGTTTGGTTTCTTTGTTTTTAGCCCACATTACTGTTTAAGGGTCTACAGAATATTTGATCCACGGACACAAGATCCTAGGTAACGTAGTACTGGACCAAAGAAACCTCCTTGCAATAAAAGAGGTGTGTACAGCAGCAGATTCATGATCATATACCTATTGGTCCTTTAATATACCACATCACCCAGAAACTGCCACTGTAATAGGAATAATGGAATGTCTGTTTGAAGACACACCTGAGGCCCAGATTAGAGATGATACCCTGAGAGGAGGGGTCACCATCCTCTAGGACAAATAATGTGCCCTCGTCAAAGACCACGATGTACTGCTATGCCCTCAATAGGTAGGATTCATAGATCTGAGAGCTGAGGGGTAGAAGGAGAGGCCTTGCTTCACGTCAACCCCAGTGATCCATTTGGGGAGTCTCTGTTTCCCATCCTCACAACTCTGGGTTCTGTAGGACTAGAGATCCTTGTTTCCAAAAGGGGAACTCTTCCACCAGGGGACACGCAACAGTCCTATTAAGCTTCAAGCTACGACTGCCTTCCAGTCACTTTGGGGTGCTTGCACTAAGACACCAGCAGGCAAGAAAAGAAGTCACTGTCTTGGTAGATATAAGTGACCCTGATCATCAGGAAGTTGTAGAGATGCTATTAAGTAACAGGGGGCAGAATAGCTGTCTGGAGATTTCCCTGGTCCAGTGGTTAAGAATCCACCTTGCAAATGCAGGTGACCTGGGTTCCATACCTGGTCAGGGAACCAAGATCCCACATGCTATGGGGCAACTAAACCCGCCCACCACAACTACTCAGTCTGCAAGGCACAACTAGAGAGTCTGTGCACTGCAACAAAAAAATCCCACATGATGCAATGAAGCCAAAATAAATAAATAGACATTTTAAAAAAGAATATGTCTGGCAATCTACAAGGACATCTCTTGGTACTCCCTTGTTCAATTATGATGGTAAATGAACAACTATAGCAGCCACATCTGAAAATGGTGTGGTGACTAGAGGCTCAGATCCTCTCAGGGATGTGTGTTTGGGCCATCCTACTATGGAAGCCACCGAGAGTAGCACAGACCCTACCTTAGGGACAGGGAACCCTAGAAAGGCAAGGAAATGGAGATAATCAGTGCAGTCTTAAGACCAGTGACAGTGGTGAGGGCTATAATTTATCCTACTAACTATACCCTTGTTAACTTCCCCTTGGAAAAGAGACCAACCAAAAGCTGTAGGAAATAGTCCCAGAGTTTATATGAAGAAAGTGGATTTGAACAGTCAAAGGCTTTGACAATAGGGAATACCACTGTGTCTACTTCAAGACCGAAGCCCTCATTCTGCACCCCCACCCCTCCTGCTGGGAGGATTAGTAGTTGGCTGATGCCTGTCTGAGACCCTATCAAGAAATTACCATCAATTGAAAAGAACTGCCTTGTCCAAGGTCATTTCCACTTCCCATGAAAACCCACTTCCATCCTAGGGGGACAGCCACTTCTGCAAGCAGCTAAAGGCCTGGCCCTCAAGGACTTTGCCTCAAGGTGGGACTATTCTGTTGGGCCTTCTCAACTGCAAAGCTCCTTATGGGATTGGCAAAATCCTTTGTTGCAATTATGTCCTAGTTTAACTTCCCCTTCTGGCCAATCCTACTTTCTTGTTCCCAAAATGGATAAATCCTGAAGGCACTTCACAATGAACTTCCTGTCTACAAATCTCCATCTCAAAGTCAGTTTCTACCTGAGATATCCAAGTTCAAATGACAACACTACTCACAACTACCTGACCGGCAAGTTAATTCATCACTCTAAGCCTCACTTTCCACATCTATCAGTTCAGTTCAGTCGCCACCCCTGTCTGGCTCTTTGCGACCCCATGGACTGCAGTACGCCAGGCTTCCCGGTCCATCACCAACTCCCGGAGATTACTCAAACTCATGTCCATTGAATCAGTAATGTCATCCAACCATCTCGTCCTCTGTTGTCCCCTTCTCCTCCTGCCTTCAATCTTTCCCAGCATCAGGGTCTTTTTTAGTGAGTCAGTTCTTCACATCAGGTGACCAAAGTATTGGAGTTTCAGCTTCAGCAACATCTATTAATGGGATGATAATAAAAGTACCTGCTTGGTGGTGCTAGTGGTAAAGAACCACCACCCCCACCCACCAACCTGCCAACGCAGGAGATTCAAGAGATGTGGGTTTGATCCCTGGGTCAGGAAGATCCCCTGGAGTAGGAAATGGCAACCAACTCCAGTATTCTTGCCTGGGAAATTCCACAGACAGAGGAGCCTGGCAGGTTACAGTCCATGGGGGTCACAAAAAGTTGGACACAACTTAGCACACACACTGTGTTTCATAGGCTGTCGTGAGAGTTAAATGAAATAATACTAATAAAGGCCTTGGCACGGTGCCTGGCATCCAGTAGGTATTTCCCAGTTGGTTAAAAGAAAACCCAAAAAGCTGGAATAAAAAAGATCCAGTTTGACTCTGAAAATTAAAAAGAAAATAGTACTGGAAAGAGAGGAGGCAATGAGAGGGGAGTTTACGTGTGTGTTAGCAGAGGTTCAGGGAGCATTTTGGTGGAGAGAAATACAGCACACACTGCCAGTTGCCTGGCCATCATTCTTTCCTTTTCCCCTCAGTTATGTTCTTAGGAACATAAGGAATATGTGTCCACTTTAAAAATAAACAAAAATCCTTCCCTTCCCAGACTTTCTTTCTACTAAAGATGGCCAACTGACCCAGTACTCCCAATGAGATATAAATAGGACTCTAAGAGGTAGAGTTTCCAAAAAAGTTTGGAATTATTTTCCTGAAACAAGAAGATAGACTCAGCTGGCATGCATGAAGCCTTTTCATTCTTCTTCTTTCTGCAGTGAACACAGATTCAAAGTAGGTATTCAAATACCTACTTGGGGTGAAGTAGCCATTTTGCTAAAGACCTAAGGAAAATGGGGTCCCTGACAATTCCTCAAGCAGTGATACTGGCCCTGAACTGTCTACTCCTGAAGTTCTGGTAAAACAAGGAAAACAAAAACTTCATTTAGTTATGCTGGTGCATACAGGTGTTGTTAGTGAAGTCGCTCAGTCGTGTCCAACTCTTCGTGACCCCATGGACTGTAGCCCACCAGGCTCCTCCGTCCATGGGATTCTCCAGGCAAGACTACTGGAGTGGGTTGCCATTTCCTTCTCCAGGGGATCTTCCCAACCCAGGGATCGAACCCAGGTCTTCCACATTGCAGGCAGACGCATTAACTTCTGAGCCACCAGGGAAGCCCCACGGTGTCATTACCTGTAGCTGAATGCCACCCCAGTTGACACCAGTGAATATTAAGAAAAGAGAGAGGACATTAGCAGCTGCTGTTTGGAGATCTAGGGGAACAGAGAGGTGACTCAAGTGTTAGCATGAGTTATAAATTGAAGAATGCACCTTTCATTTTTGGTTGCTGCGTTCTTTTTCTGAATGCAATACCACCCTAAAGCTGGGCCACATGAAGCCTAGGATTTATTTATTTATCGATCAATAAATATGCCATCAGAGTAGCAGTAGTATCGTTAGAGCTATTAATAGGAACAGCAGGGGCTGGGGAAGAGCATGCAGAGGGAAACAAGAAATAGAAATTGACTCTATCATGACTTCATTCTTTATATCTGGGCCTGAAATAATTTTTTTTTTCTGTCTACCTTTGAAAACTCGTCTGAGACAGACAAAGACAAATACCGTATGGTATCACTTACATGTGGAATCTAAAAAATAGTCAAACTCATAGAAACAGAGAGGACAAAGATGGTTGCCAATGGCTGGCGAGTGGGGGAAGGGGGGAGATGGTGGTTGAAGGGTACAAATCTTCAGTTACAAGATGAATACGTCCTAAGGATATAATGGACAGCATGGTGACGTCAATAATACTGTATTATGGGACTCCCTTTGTGGGGAGCAGATCCTTACAGCCAAATGAAAATTAAAAATAATAATACTGTAGTGTATGTTTGAAATTGCTGAGACACTAGATCTTAAACATTCTTACCAAAAAAAAAAAAACCCAAACCAACCAAACAAAAAAAGCTGAGGTAATGGATGAGTTAATTAACTTGATTGCGGTAATCATTTCACAGCATATATGTATCTCAAGTCATCACATTGTATACTGTAAATATGTTGCAGCTTTACTTGTCAGTTATACCTCAATAAAGCTGGAGGAGGTGGAGGAAGCTGGCCTTATCCCCTCGTGGCTGAACTTTGCCTGGCTACCCCAGGCCTCACTCCCTGAAGCTTTAAAGCATCTGCGGTAATCATTTCACAGCATATATGTATCTCAAGTCATCACATTGTATACTGTAAATATGTTGCAGCTTTACTTGTCAGTTATACCTCAATAAAGCTGGAGGAGGTGGAGGAAGCTGGCCTTATCCCCTCGTGGCTGAACTTTGCCTGGCTACCCCAGGCCTCACTCCCTGAAGCTTTAAAGCATCCTATCCTCATCTCAGGTTGTGCTAGGCTTCTGGCTCCTAGCAATACCAAACCACAGGAGAACCATAATAAATTTGCTCTGAATGATTAATCAAAGGGGAGCAGCTGGAAACAATTAATTACTGGCTAATTGTTATCAATTGTCTAGGTAACAAAAGCTAATATGAATACTCATCCTATACAGAGTGTACTCATCTAGTTATTTAAAGGTTCTCATCTAGTTATTGAATCTAGTTGTAAACAACTGAGAAAGAAATGTTTTTCCTTCAGTCTTTGGTGCTATAGCTGTCTCCCAAACTTTAACTTCAGAGAATTCTGAAATTAAATTCACTTTCACTATCTTTCACTTCTTCATTCATTCATGTCTGTCTATGGCAGCTAAGTGTTAGATAGGACTTGTGATAGATGACTCAAATCTTGCCCTGAAGAAGTGCAGTTACAAGAGAAAGACAGCTCTCTAAATTATCCTGCTATTCTATTATCATATCATAACAGAAGCTTCCTCTCAAGAAGTGCTTACACTGTGTCAGGTATTCTACACCTCTATACAATATAAGGCACTTATGTACAGTATCATTTAAAAACTATATACAGCCTGTGAGGTGGCTATTCCTAGCTCCTTTTTACAGGTAAGGAAACAGAAGCTCAAAAGGATGCAGTAATGTATTCAGGGCATTCAGCTAGTGCACGGCGAATCTGGTAGTTAAATCCAGCCCTGTCTGACTGAGATGCAGGTCCATTCTGTTAACCATCATACTGTTCACAGAAGAGCTGTTGAAACACTCATCTCTCCATATATTCCATGTCCAGAAGAGTTTGAGAAATGCTATGCACTGTGGCTCCACATTCTCAATTCACAGTGTCATTCTGCTTTATAACAGTTTAGGTCAGCGGTACTCAAACTTTTTTGAAGACATATTCGTATCACTAAAATGATTTAACACTCATGCCCAGTATAGGTTTCTTTACTTAAACATTCTATATATATTCTAAACTGTTCATTTTATTTAATAATGTATTACTTTTTGTTTTCACTAGCATGTCAGATATTAGCAATATTATTAAAGATAGTTAATATATTATAGGGCTTCCCAGGTGGTGCTAGTGGTAAAGAACCTTTCTGCCAATGCAGGAGACATAAGAGATGCGGGTTCAATCCCTGGGTTGGAAAGATCCCCCGGAGGAGGGCATGACAACCCACTCCAGTATTCTTGCCTGGAGAACCCCCATGGACAGAGGAGCCTAGTGGGCTACAGTCATAGGGTCACAAAGAGTATATATTATGTACAAATATATTATAAAGCTAGAATCCCAGGGACGGGGGCGCCTGGTGGGCTGCCGTCTATGGGGTCACACAGAGTTGGACACGACTGAAGCGACTTAGCAACAGCAGCAGCATAAAGTATTATTAAAAATGTTTATGATAATATTGTTACTGAGAGCATTATGATTGGACTTTATCATTATTTTCAGCATCATGATTGATTGAGCTCTTGAAAGTTCTGGTTCTAAATATCAGTTTATTTTGTTACTTCCCTTTTTGAAGACGTGTTTCTTTCTGGCTGCGCTGGGTCTCCACTGCTGTGTGTGTGCTGTGCGTTGCGGTAAGGGGGCGCCACTCTATAGTTGCGGTGCTTGGGCTACTTGTTGCAGAGTGTGGGCTCCAGGTACTCGGGCTCAGTAGTTGTGGTGCTCGGGTTTAGTTGCTCCACTGCGTATGGGAACTTCCCAGACCAGGGATCCAACCCATGTCTCCCTGAGTCCAATCAGTTGTTTGTCTAAACTAATAAATGGATTCAAAATCTACTGAAACATTCCCTTCTTACCTTTAATGGATGAAATCGTTTTACATTCAAATTTTAAACTGTGCATCTATAAGAATTTTTATGTGTGCACACAAGTTTTTTTTAGGAAAAAGCCATGTAACTATGACATAAAAAACTATTTTCAAAATGTTCTCTCCAAGGACTTCCCTGATGGTCCAGTGGCTAAGAATCTAGGCTCCCTGTGCAGGGGGCCCAGTTTTGATTCCTGGTCAGGGAGCTAGATCCTGCATCCTGCAACTAAGAGTTCTATGCTACAAGACCCGGAGCAGACAAATAAATGAATACAAATAAATATTTTTTTAATGCCCTTTCCATAGCATGTTTCATTAGGAACGGAGTTAGTGACTCTCTTCATCATTGTCAGATAACACCTTTATCTTGTGTGTGTCTGTTTTTTTAAAAAATATTTAGAGTATTACTGACAGCGTCTCTCCTTCACAAGAAACCTCCTTATAGCCCTAAGGTACAAAAGATGATTGTTACCCAAGTACAAAGACGCACCTTGTCTTGGATCCCAGAAAAGAGTACATTCTTTATCATCTGTGGAAGTCTAAGATAAGGGTTTATCTTCGTCCTATGGAATTCCAAATGGGGGAATAATTTCATATTGGTCAGGGTCTTGGTTGCACACATTCAGAGGCCACCTGCAGTTTACCTGAAGAAACAGAGAGTCCTGAAAGGATATTGATGGGTCTCAGAACGGATGGGGAAGCAATGTGATGGGCCCCAGGAAACAGGCAGGAACCAGTGGGGGTGAGTCAGCAGGAAGCCCAGCCAAAGACAAGACACAGGAACATTACTCACGGCCACAGGCACCGCTGTGAGTGCTCTCCAAGGGCTCCTGGGTCTGTGCGTCATCACCCCTCCGGAGCATCACTCCCGGCTGGAACATCCCATTGGCTGAGCCAGAAAGCAGCATAGGGACTATCTGGCCTCTCTGAGCTTCTGCAGGCAGGGGCCCTCCCTTCAAGACCTTCAAGACCTTCCAAGGATGGAATTTCAACTAAATAGAAACGAGAAATAGAAATGCATAGGCAGAAGAAAAAAATCACAGTTTGGAAATATCCAAGAAAGAACTATTTTCTATCTTCTCATTTTAATTCAGAGACATGGTAGGTTTTTAAAGGACATATTTGAGATCCAGACTATTCAATTTGTCATACGCAATACTTTGGAGGGCAGAATGGGAGACTGGGTTAAGGGTGTGGCTTGAGCCTGCGTTTGAAGACCAGGTCGACTATTTCCGAGCTGTATGGCCCTGGGCAAGAAAATCAGCCTCTCTGAGCCTATTCTTATCTATAAGATCGGGTCACTGTAGTATCTGCCTCACAGCTTGGACTTTGAGGTTTTTGTGAGATAATGTTTGTGAAGATCTTACCAGTGACTAAGACTCCACACTCCCAACGCAGGGAGCCTGGGTTCGATTTCTGGTCAGGGAACTAGATCCCACATGCCGAAGCTAAGGCTCCTACATGCCAAAGATCAAAGATACAGCGTGCTGCAACTAAGACCCAGGGCAACCAAATAAGTAAATTAAATTAAAAAAATATTTAAAAAAAAATAAAGATTGGACACTGTTAACTCTTACAAAGATGAATGAAAGTTTAAATAAAATGCTCTACTGAACATTAAATTCATCAGGATGCTAAGAAGAAACAGGCCTGGCTCTATTCCATTACCCTGAAACCAGGGAGCACTATTTCTTTTAACACCCTGAAGTGTGCTTCTTTTTTAAAAAGTGTTTTTTTAGGTTGGGCTCCCTGGAGCCCAGAGCCCAACCTCTCAGCCTGAGGTGAGAAACTGTGTGCACATGATTTATTAAGGAAGGGCTCCCAGGAGAAATCAGTAAAGGAGTGGGCGAAGGGGAAAAAGGAAGAGACCAGCGAGGCTGCCCGGGGAAGGCAATGGCACCCCACCCCAGTACTCTGTTACTATGGCTTTCCCAATTTCCTTTCCACTCTATAAAAGAGTTCTCTCCTTTTTTTCATGGGTCCTGTACATGGCTTGCCATGGTTTCAGATCCTAAACTGAAATTCTTTGCTGATCCTGAATAAACCCATTTTTGCTAGAGAAATAACTTGCAGTCTATTTAAGTCAATACAAAGTAGAAAGTAAAGAGAATTATCTACAACCTTTGGAGACAGAAACAGAAGTCTATGTTACTTGTGGTTACTTGTTTATTTATAGTTACCAAGGTTACAGGAATGATGGATCTTAAGATATGATAGAATTATTTTGGAAAGAGAGAGCAACAAGGCTGGAATTGGGAGTAGAAAGGGAATTAAATCCATATGCATAACAGCAAAAGTAAGTTAGTCACAGTTAATATTGGTAAACAAAGAAATAGTAATATAAGTATATTATTTAGAGAAATTTGCTACTGCTGCTGCTAAGTCGCTTCAGTCGTGTCCGACTCTATGCGACCCCATAGATGGCAGCCCACCAGGCTCCCCCGTCCCTGGGATTCTCCAGGCAAGAATACTGGAGTGGGTTGCCATTTCCTCCTCCAATGCATCAAAGTGAAAAGTGAAAGTGAAGTCGCTCAGTCGTGTCCGACTCGTAGCGACCCCAAGGACTGTAGCCCACCAGGCTCCTCCATCCATGGGATTTTCCAGGCAAGAGTACTGGAGTGGGGTGCCATTGCCTTCTCCTAGAGAAATTTAGGTAACACCAAAAATAAACATAAATCTAGGTTAAAAGTGTTGTCTTTCAGTGAGCTGGTGCTTTGATTATAATCTTTCTTTATTATTTGCATTTTTCAGGGTACATATGGATTATTTTGATAACAATAAAATGTATCTGAAAAAATAATTGTTTCCCTTTGTGGAAGCTCTAAATTTACTTTCTTATTTCAATGTGTACAAATTATCTTGAGGTCCCTCTTGTATTTAGTTTTATCTTTTTTTCTCTCTTTAAAATATTCAAAAGTTTTGCAATTATGGGGGAACCATTCCAGTATTTCTCTTAAATCATACTCAGATTGATCAGAATTATATTGTCAAGCTATTTGGATTGTTTTCAACTTATAATTATTTTGAACATCAACTAATGTTAAAAAATTATCTTTAGCAGTATCTGTCCCTGGTAGTATTTCTCAATGCCATTTTCACTGTCATTCAAAGCTTACTGCTTCTGTGATAAAGAAACATGTTAAATTTGCTTTCTGGTCAGTAACATATCCATTTGTTTAGATTCTGAGATAAACAATGCTTAAACTGTCATTAACATTTCTTTTGACACCTTGAAAAATTATGTTTCAAGATTTAAAGAATCACTACATTAATGTCAGAGTTAGCATTTACTTGCAATCAAACTTTTTATCAATTTTAGTTTATAAAAACTGCTTCACTTATTTTTCCATGTAGAATAAGCATTGTAGAAATACTAAAAACATGAATTACTTGTGAATATTGAATACAGGACACTTTTGTGGTGGTCTATGTATCAGATAATTTGTATACCACTTCAAATCCTATCAGCCACACCTCTTCTTCCAGCCTCTGCTGCAGTGATCAATTCTTTATGGATTTCAACAGTTCATTTTCAAGTGCAATGCTTTGATGCCTTTCTTCAGGTTGCATCACATATCTTACTTCCTACTCTTATACTTCTGCCATCCTTAACCAATGGGCTACAAAAGCTGATAGATATATGTTTCCCCTTTTCATCCCCAGGGAAAACAACTGTGAGCTGTGGCTCAGAGGTTAAAGTGTCTGTCTCCAATGCAGGAGACCTGGGTTCAATCCCTGGGTTGGGAAGATCCTCTGGAGAAGGAAATGGCAACCCACTCCAGTATTCTTGTCTGGAGAATCCCATGGACAGAGGAGCCTGGTAGGCTACAGTCCACAGGGTCGCAAAGAGTCGGATATGAGTGAGCGACTTCACCTCACCTCAAATCAAGCATCACTCACCTATACTTCTAACCAATGCAGTAACACAATTTCTTACCTGCTTTATCTCTTTTTCAGTGTCACTGTATTAGCCTACTCAGGCTGCCATAACAAAATGCCATATACTGAATTGTTTAAACAATATAAATATATTTTCTCACAGACCTGGAGGCTGCAAGTCCAAGACCAGGATGCCAGCATGGTTGAGTTCTTCTGAAGACACTCTTCTGGCTTGCAGAAGACCATTTTCTCCCTGTGGCCTTACATGGCGGAGAGAGATAAGAGCACCTCCCCCCTCCTTACAAGCACACAACTGATCAAATTTGGGCCCCATGCTTCCCTGGTGGCTCAGACGGTAAAGTGTCTGCCCGCAATGCTGGATACCCAAGTTCGATTCCTGGGTTGGGAAGATCCCCTGGAGAAAGTAATGGCAGTCCACTCCAGCACTCTTGCTTGGAAAATCCCATGGACAGGGGAACCTGACAGGCTACAGTCCATGGGGTTGCAAAGGGTCGGACATGACTAAGTGACTTCACTTTCACTTATTACCTTATTTAATCTTGATTAGTTTCTGAGACACTGTCTCCTAACACAGTCACAGGGAGTTAGGGCTTCAAAATATGAATTCTGAAGGGACATAAATCAGTCCATAGTAATCACACTCTTAATGTTTTTCACCTCTGCTCCTTAAGATCAATTAACCTTCAAGGAAGCCTCTGACTTAGGCTATACTTTCAGGGGAATCGAGGTTACAGTATGTTTTGTTCCATATGTGTGATAAAGGATTCATAGAAAGTGCAGTCATGAGGCATTATTCACAATGCTTAATTAATTCAATAAAAAGGTAATGAGTATCATGCAAGACACCATGCTAAGTGAAAGTTGCTCAGTCGTGTCCGACTCTTTGTGGCCCCATGAGTTATACAGTCCAGGGAATTCTCCAGGCCAGAATACTGGAGTGGGTAGCTGGTCCCTTCTCCAGGGGGTCTTTCCAATTCAGGGATTGAACCCAGGTCTCCCACATTGCAGATGGATCCTTTACCAACTGAGCCACAGGGAAGCCCATGCTAAGACACCATGCTAAGTGTAGTATTAAATAAGAGACATGATCCTAGTGTTTTTTTTTTTTTTTTCATGTAGAAGAGAAATACAACACAGTCAATTATAATTATATAAAGACATTTGCAAAATGTACTATGAAGAGGTCTAGGTTGTTAAAAAGGTAAACAAAAGGAGAGCCACGCTTTGAGTCTGGACACTCAAAGAAAACTTTAAGAAAATAAGGTTTAAGTTGAGGTCTAAAAGATTAACAAAATTTAGTAAGAAATGGTGTGGACACAGTGGTGGGGGTGGAGGGTTGGGGGTGGTGGACTAGAGACAGCAAAAAGCAGGTGGAAAGCCTGAGTGAGGAGCAGACATGCATAGGAAGGTTAGCATAGCTGAGACAGAAGGGTAGTCAGAAGAGATGAGGGGTGGACTGTGGCATAAGCAAGGCCCAGACTATATGAACTGAGCATTGAAGGTCCTAGTAGGCACTTTGAATGCTAAAATGAGAACCACAGGAAGCCTTTGAAGGATTTTGTGAAAGATTTTTTTATCCTATTGTTACTGTGGATTTTGTAATGTATGTTGGTTACGCAGCCCTCATTTACAATACTTAAAATCATTAGTTGAAAAGATCAGATCTAGGCATACATAGATTAATTGCAGCTCAAGCTCTCAAGAAATGACATTAAAGGAAAGTACTCAAGTCACTGAGAGGTCTTACAAGAAGAGTCAATGGACATAGCAGGGAATTGTGGTAGGAAAGGTCCTTCATCTGGCATTCACCAAGGATTAGGAGTCAGATCAGGTGAGCTACTACAGATGCCTAACCCATGTTACCCAAAACATGCTTTCTGGGTCCCAGGTTGAGATCCAAGGACAAATTCTAATATGAAAAACCTTTCCACTCTTAATGAAGATACCCAGACACTGGCCTGGGAACAAAAAAATTAACAATAGAGCTCCAAGTAGCATGTCTATGGTGTGAAGTAACATGACTACATGTTTTTTTTAAAAAATGTGTATTTAGTTGTGTTTGCGGGGAAGGCAATGGCACCCCACCCCAGTACTCTTGCCTGGAAAATCCAATGGACGGAGGAGCCTGGTGGGCTGCAGTCCATGGGTCGCTAACAGTCGGACAGACTGAGCGACTTCACTTTCACTTTTCTCTTTCATGCATTGGAGAAGGAAATGGCAGCCCACTCCAGTATTCTTGCCTGGAGAATCCCAGGGATGGGGGAGCCTGGTGGGCTGCCGTCTATGGGGTCACACAGAGTCGGACACGACTGAAGTGACTTAGCAGCAGCAGCAGCAGCAGCAGCAGTTGTGTTTGACTCTTTGTCCCATTGGAATGTAGCCCACCAGGCTCCTCTGTCCATGGGATTTTTCAGGCGAGAATACTGGAGTGGATTGCCATTTCCTTCTCCAGGGGATCTTCCCAACCCAGGGATCAAACCCACGTCTCTTATATCTCTTGGATTTCAGGCAGATTCTTTACCTGCTGAGCCATCAGGGAAGCCCTAAAAAAAGAAAATAGTAAAAAAAAAAAAAAAATGCTGCCGTCTATGGGGTCACACAGAGTCGGACACGACTGAAGTGACTTAGCAGCAGCAGCAGCAGCGAGGCTGCCATTTGGCCTGGCAATGCCAGGGATTCTAGAATGCAAGTCACACCTGGGTCTCCTCCAACTGAAGGCAAGGCCTTTGCACTCCGCACCTGTGGTCATCAATTAAGGACCACTCCAGGAGGATGAAAACTGCTAGGAATTTCCAAAACCCTGCCCTGGAGGAAAGAGGGGCTTCTGAAGCCTCAGATTAGGTTCCCAAAGAAGAGTCACAGGTGAGGCCATTGTAAACAAAAGCACACTTGAAGCTGGGGAGAAATGACCAAAATGGTAAAAAATATATGTATATATCTGGGAGGATTTGGGCAGAGACTCAGCATCCTGCCCTCTCTGATGATTCACTTGTTGCGACCCTGACCCTGGGGGATCCTCAAAAGGCACTACAGTGAAGATGGAATCAACAGCTCAGCAGCACAAACCATGAAGCAACATTGTAAGAGGCATTTGATAGTCTTGGAGGACCATAAAGAATTAAGATGTATCTACAAGTCCTAAACTGCAAATTATTATATATATAGGAGACAAACGGCAAGGTCTTCCTGGGTAGCACAGGGAACTGTATCCCATATCTTGTAATAAATTACAACGGAAAAGAATCTGAAAAGAATATATGCATAAAACTGAATCACTCTGCTGTATACCAGAAACTAACACAGGATTGTAAATCAGCTATGCTATGCGTGTCTGCTAAGTTGCTTCGGTTGCGTCTGACTCTTTGTGATGCTATGGACTTGTAGCGCACCAGGCTCCTCTGTCCATGAGATTCTCCAGCTGGAGTGGGTTGCCATGCCCTTCTCCAGGGGATCTTCTTGACCCAGGGATTGAACCCAAGTCTCCTGCAGCTCTTGCACTGCAGGCAGATTCTTTACCACTGAGCCACTGGGGAAGCCGAAGTCAGCTATGCTACTGTTACTGCTACTGCTACTGCTACTTCTAAGTCACTTCAGTTGTGTCCGACTCTGTGTGACCTCATAGACGGCAGCCCACCGGGCTCCCCCATCCCTGGGATTCTCCAGTTTTACAATGTTGAGTTAATTTCTACTGTATAGCAAAATGAATCAGTCATAGATATACATATATTCCCTTTCTTTGGGGCTTATTTCCCATTCAGGTCACCACAGTGCATTAAATAGAGTTCCCTGTGTGATATGGTACATTCTCACTAGTTATGTATTTTGTATATAGTATTGATAGTGTATATGTGTCAATCCCAATCTCCCAATTCCTCCCACCACCACCCCTTTCCCCCTAGGTGTTCATATATTTGTTCTCTACATCTGTGTCTCTTATTCTGCTGCTGCTAAGTCACTTCAGTCGTGCTCGACTCTGTGTGACCCCATAGACGGCAGCCCACCGGGCTCCCCCATCCCTGGGATTCTCCAGGCAAGAATACTGGAGTGGGTTGCCATTTCCTCCTCCAATGCATGAAAGAGAAAAGTGAAAGTGAAGTCGCTCAGTCTGTCCGACTGTTAGCAACCCCATGGACTGCAGCCCACCAGGCTACTCTGTCCACTGGATTTTCCAGGCAAGAGTACTGGGGTGGGGTGCCATTGCCTTCCCCTCTCTTATTCTGTTTTGCCAAATAAGCTCATCTGTATCATTTTTTCTAGATTCCACATATATGCATTAATATGCAATATTTGTTTTTCTCTTTCTGACTTGCTCGGGACCCATTAACAACNTGGATTTTCCAGGCAAGAGTACTGGGGTGGGGTGCCATTGCCTTCCCCGGATAAGCTTGCTAGTAAACTCAAAGTTTCATCTTACTTAAAAGAATGACATTGAAACAGTGATAGAAATCCACCCTATTAATAGGCAACATAGACAATTTTTGTTACCATCAAGGCATACCTGTATAATACATGGTCCAATAAACTATTAACAACTAGCAGTGACAATCTATCCAGCATGTTTAATATAGAGATTTTATCATTTTTCCACATAAAATATAAGACTAATGCTTAAATTTTCAGTCATAGCTAAACTAGGATGTACTGAGAGGGCTTCATCTGACCTCTAGTCTGAGCAGCACTCTCGTTCATATGGCTGAACCCACTTCATCTAAACTGTAGATTCAATGTCTCTAAATTTCTAGGTTAATCCTCAACTAAGACAGAAAAGATGAAAAAGGCTGTGACCTATCATTCTGCAACACTTCCTTTCCATACTCAGAACACTGCAGAAAGAATATTCTTCTTAATTCTTAAAATATAGTTTCTATTAGATACCTTCATCTTGTTGAATGAGTATTGGTCCTAGTGCTAAAGTCAGTATTCTAGCTACTTTGATGGCCCTCAATCAGCCTGTATCTAGGACTTGGTCTTCCTCTTGACAATCTGATCTGCAAGGAGCCCTCCTGGGGAACGGAAGCCTTTGCTGACAGATCTCTCCAAAACCCTTGCTGTATTCTGGGTCAGCTCTTCGAGCCTTTGAAATTTGCCCTCTCTTCCCCAATAAAAAGTGTCTAATGTTAGTCCTGGCTTCAAAGTAGGCATTATATAATGGTGTCTTCACATAATAAATATCTTAGCTTAGGTAAGTAAATAACATCTTGGAAACATCCTTTTGATGATGATATAAAACACTTCATATAAATAAAGTTAACAAAATCATTTGTATCAATAAAAACAAATTCTTATTAAGCATACTCTATTTATACAATACAAAGCTCACACTCTTTGATATTTACCCAAAGGACCTGAAAATTTATCAGCAAAAATACCTATATACAGATGTTTATATAGCAGCTTTATTCATAACTGCACAAACTTGGAAGCAACACAGATGTTCTTCACTGGGTGAATGGAAAAATAAGCCCTGATAAATATGGAAAATAAAATATTCAACAGTGAAAAGAACTGAATCATCAGACCACAAAAGGACACAGAAAAACCTTAAATGAATATCACTAAGTGATGCTTTTGAACTGTAGTGTTGGAGAAGAATCTTTAGAATCTCTTGGACTGCAAGGAGATCCAACCAGTACATTCTTTTTTTTTTTTTTTTGTATTTATTTATTTTTTTACACGAACTCCCAAACATGAACCCCCCTCCCGCCTCCCACCCCACATCTTCCCTCCAGATCATCCCCATACACCAGCCCCAAGCATCCTGCATCCTGCATTGAACATAGACTGGCAATTCATTTCTTACAGGATAGTATACATATTTCAATGCTATTCTCCCAAATCATCCCTCCCTCTCCCTCTCCCTTTCCTTCTCCCTCAGAGTCCATAAGTCCGCTCTACACATCTGTATCTCTTTAGCTGTCTTGCATACAGGGTCCTCATTACCATCTTTCTAAATTCCATATATATGTGTTAGTATACTGTATTGGTGTTTTTCTTTCTGGCTTACTTCACTCTGTATAATTGGTTCCAGTTTCATCCATCTTATTAGAACTGATTCAAATGTATTCTTTTTAATGGCTGAGTAATACTCCATTGTGTATATATACCACAGCTTTCTTATCCATTCATCCGCTGATGGACATCTAGGTTGTTTCCATGTCCTGGCTATTATAAACAGTGCTGCNAACTCCAGTACTTTGGCCACCTCATGCGAAGAGTTGACTCATTGGAAAAGACTCTGATGCTGGGAGGGATTGGGGGCAGGAGGAGAAGGGGACGACAGAGGATGAGATGGCTGGATGGCATCACTGACTTGATGGACGTGAGTCTGAGTGAACTCCAGGAGTTGGTGATGGACAGGGAGGCCTGGCGTGCTGCAATGCATGGGGTCGCAAAGAGTCGGACATGACTGAATTGAACTGAACTGAACCTCAGCTTACTAAAACCTATCAGACATCTGATGTCATAACTCTCTCTTTTTTCATCTTAGAAAATTTTAGTTCCAGGCTTACGGTCTTAACTCCATTACTTCTACCCTCAGTCTTTATGTCAATATCTTCTTGGAACAGTAGTTAGTAACCAGGCTTGCGTATTGGAGTTACCTGAAATTTTCTAATAAAAAACTAATTTCTGAATCCTGCATCACCCAAGTAAATCATAATCTCTGTAAGTGAGGTGGAGCTCTTTTCTAAAGCTTTAGTTTCTCTAGATGACTCTCATGTGTGGCCAGGATTTTAAAATGCTAATTGAGAAACTGACCTACCATATTGACTTCATGACTCATTAATGGGACTCAAACCTATGGTTTGAAAACACAGCTCTGGATCTTGTCATTACCTCCAAATCTCTTGTTAGCTATTAGCATCCTACTTCCTCCTCTTTCTAGGTAACTCTGTTTATTATGTCTGTCTTGACAATTCTTTACTCCTAATCCTAACAGGATCTTGTGACAGTTGATTCTGTCACCTATCCCCCATCTACAAGTCCATTGCTCACTTTCCTCCTTGTACAGCATAGACATTATTTTCCTTGCATATGCTCTCAATTCCCTTGTCCCTGTGAACTGAAAACTCAAATCTTGTGTATATGAAATTACTTCAATTAATCTGCACCTGTACCTAAGTTGCTGGAAATGCTTGGAAAAAAAACCCAATGATGCTGACTCTTTTTCACTTGAAATATGGCCCTGAAAATCAAGGCCCACAACACCCTGTAAGAATAGTTAAAACATTTTCCTGATCAATTCACACTTTTTTTCCCCCAACAAATATTTCACACCTTCTCTTTACTCAGACCTCTCCTCCTTCCATCTCACTCTCAGCTTGTTTCTTTTTCCACTGTGTCCATATAACTCCCTTCTCTTGTGTTATATCCATGAACCGTCTCAGTCCTCTAGCTATTCCGTCTAGTTGTGACCAGTGTTCATTCCTTCTACTACTCAAAAGACTCCTGCAGTTAAGCCCACATTCCTAGTCATTTTTGCTCTATTGGCTTGTTCTCACTTGTATTCATACCTCTCATTTTTAATCTCTCATTTTAAATCCCTTGCAAACCGTACGATTCCATTTTTTGTACTCTGCAGCAAAAATTCCTTGAAAAGAGTCTTCTGTAATAATTTCATCCCACTTTTCCTTCTTGAACTATTCTAATCACTTTATTCCCATTGCTCCAGTCAAACTGTTCTTGTCAAGGCACCAACAATCCCCATGTGTTCTTTATTTCACTATGATCTTTTTCATACCTAATATTTCCATTAGTGCTTTTTTGTTACGTTTTGATACCTGAAACTACTACTATTTTTCTTTGAGGAAGGATTGGGCATAAATAAAGCTTTAAAATAGTGTACTTGAAGATAAGATTGAGGATTCTTCCAGAAGGTATCAGAAAGAGAGATCAACAATGTAAAAAGACCATTATGGAGGGTATGTACAGGAGTGCCAACATACAGGTAATAATGAGCCTTAGAAATGAAAAATAGTAGAAATGTAGAAAATAGTTAAATTATTTTGCATTATTTTGAACCCCTAAGAAATAATGGAGATAAATGTCCCCAAATTAGGAAAACAGTTTGAGGTCTTCAGAGAGCTCAGAGAAAGCCAAGTAGAGAAGGAAAAACCCATATTTAGAATACAATACTGAAGACAAAAGAATTTTGAAAGTTTCAGAGAAAAACACAAGTCACCTAAAAAGGATTAAGATCAGATTTACATCTGTAATGGACTGAACATATCTGCCGGAATTCCTATGTGGAAACCCTATTCCTTAATGTGATGCTAGTAGGAGAGGGGGACCTTTGGGAGGTAATTAGGTCGTGAGGATAGGGCCTTCATAAATGGGATTAGTGCCCTTGTAGAAGGAATTCCTAAAAGCTCTTGCCTCTATGCCACATGAGGATACAATATGTCAGTCAGTAGTCTATAACCAGAAAAGAGCTCTCACTAGAACCTAACCATGCTGGCACCTTTATCTTGGACTTCTGCCTCCAGAACTGTGAGAAATTTCTATTGTTTACCAATGATAAATTATTGGTAAATTATTTTAGCAATTCAAATCGACTGAGATAACATCAAACTTCTCAGTAACTACCCTGGAGACAAGCAACATAGTATTTTTAGAATATATAAAGAAATGAATTGTGAACCTATTATTTTACAGCTAACTGTGCTACCATTCAAATCTGAAGGTGTAATAAAGATGTCCTTAGTCATATAAAGTCTCAGAAGGTTTGTCAAGTGAAGATCAACATTGAAAAACTTTTGGAGGAAGTAATGAATTAGAGAAGTACGTACAGAATATGCTGCAAGAGATGTGAGAATTAAAGATAATCAAATAACTTGGTAAAGTCTTATTTTACTAAAAAAAAAAGGAAGAGGGACAAAAAAAAGAAAATATATAAAAATTAAGGCTAAAAATTTAGAATGTATAACACCAATGTTCTGGATAGGAGAGAAAGAGAAGAAAAGAACATGAGAAGAGGCAAAATACTTGTTAGGAGAAAATGCTAATCTCGATATTTCAGAAATCAGCAAGAAAGGATAACACAAATACGTTTCTTAAGAGAACTATCCACAAAAACAGAAATATAGACCAATGGAACAAGATAAAAAGCCCAGAAATAAATACGTGCACCTATGGATATCTTATTTTTTACAAAGAAGTCAAGAATATACAATGGGGCAAAGACAGCCTCTTCAACAAATGGTGCTGGGAAAACGGGACAGCTACATGGAAAAATGAAATTAGAACGCTTCCTAACACCATACAAAGATAAACTCAAAATGGATTAAAGACCTAAATGTAAGACCAGAAACTATAAAACTCTTAGAGGAAAAAAAAAAAGGAAGAGGGACAAAAAAAAGAAAATATATAAAAATTAAGGCTAAAAATTTAGAATGTATAACACCAATGTTCTGGATAGGAGAGAAAGAGAAGAAAAGAACATGAGAAGAGGCAAAATACTTGTTAGGAGAAAATGCTAATCTCGATATTTCAGAAATCAGCAAGAAAGGATAACACAAATACGTTTCTTAAGAGAACTATCCACAAAAACAGAAATATAGACCAATGGAACAAGATAAAAAGCCCAGAAATAAATACGTGCACCTATGGATATCTTATTTTTTACAAAGAAGTCAAGAATATACAATGGGGCAAAGACAGCCTCTTCAACAAATGGTGCTGGGAAAACGGGACAGCTACATGGAAAAATGAAATTAGAACGCTTCCTAACACCATACAAAGATAAACTCAAAATGGATTAAAGACCTAAATGTAAGACCAGAAACTATAAAACTCTTAGAGGAAAACATAGGCAGAACACTCAGTGACATAAAAGCAAGATCCTCTAGACCCACCTCCTAGAGTAATGGAAATAAAAACAGAAGTAAACAAGTGGGACCTGATTAAACTTAAAAACTTTTTCACAGCAAAGGAAACTATATACAAGGTGAAAAGCCAATCCTCAGAATGGGAGAAAATAATAGCAAATGAAACAACTGACAAAGGATTAATTTCCAAAATATACAAGCAGCTCATGCAACTCAATGCCAGAAAAACAAACAACCCAATCAAAAAGTGGGAAAAAGACTTAAACAAACATTTCTCCAAAGAAGACATACAGATGGCTAACAAACACATGAAAAGATGCTCAACATTGCTCATTATTAGAGAAATGCAAATCAAAACCACAACGAGATATCACCTTACACTGGTCAGAATGGCCATCATTAAAAAGCCTACAAACAATAAATGCTGGAGAGGGTGTGGAGAAAAGGGAATGCTCTTGCACTGTTGGTGGGAATGTAAATTGATACAGCCACTATGGAAGATGGTATGGCAAGTCCTTAAAAAACTAGGAATAAAATCACCATATGACCCAGCAATCCCACTCCTAGGCATATACCCTGAGGAAATAAAAAATGAAAAAAACACATGTATCCCATTGTTCATTGCAGCAGTGTTTACAATAGCTAGAACATGGAAGCAACCTAGATGTCCATCGACAGATGAATGGATAAAGAAGTTGTGGTGCATATACACAATGGAATATTATTCAGCCATAAAAAGGAAAACGTTTGAGTCAGTTCTGATGAGGTGGGTGAACCTAGAACCTATTATATAGTGAAGTGAGTCAGAAAGAGAAAGATAAATATCATATTCTAATGCATATATTCAAAATCCAGAAACAGGTACTGAAGAAATTATTTTCAGGACAACAATGGAGAAACAGACGTAGAGAATAGACTTATGGACATGGGGAGAGGGGAGGAGAGGGTGAGATGTATGGGAAGAGTAACATGGAAACTTACATCACCATATGTAAAATAGGTAGCCAATGGGAATTTGCTATATGACTCGGGGAACTCAAACTGGGGCTCTGTAACAACCTNATTTTCAGGACAACAATGGAGAAACAGACGTAGAGAATAGACTTATGGACATGGGGAGAGGGGAGGAGAGGGTGAGATGTATGGGAAGAGTAACATGGAAACTTACATCACCATATGTAAAATAGATAGCCAATGGGAATTTGCGGTATGGCTCAGGAAACTCAAACAGGGCCTCTGTATCAATCTAAAGGAGTGGGATGGGGCAGGAGATGAGAGGGAGGCTCAACAGGGAGGGACTATATGTACACCTATGGCTGACTCATGTTGCGGTTTGACAGAAAATAACAAAATTCTGTAAAGCAATTATCCTTCAATAAATAAATTTTAAAAACCAACTATCAACATGATTAATACACACTTATATAGAACTTTATTTTTACCACTTTCTTAAGAGTTTTACGTATATTAAATCATTTAATTCCCACAACCACCATATACTCTTTTCATTCTCATTTATTCTTTTATTCTCAAATAATTTAAGTATCCATGGGAAAGTCTTGCCTGTGCTGAAATAATTTAGACTGATAATCATGTAATAAACCACTAAAAAATGTGGGACACAGCTAAAGTATGAGTAATTAGAGGAAGACCTGTTGTTTTAATTATGTTAATCAGGAAGTAAAACTGTTCACAAATAAGCAAGCATTTAACTCAAGAAAATTTAAAATGCTGCAATTTGGTACAAGAATATAGAACTCAGTGAGAGCAACATGCGTTAAAGATACTGATGGACAGTCAAATACTATGTAAAGGTCGGGATTTTATTTTACCTTAGGTGCAAGTGAATGTTTGTTTGTGTGTGCGTGAGTCACTCAGTCATGTCCGACTCTTTGTGGCCCGATGGACTGTAGCCCGCCAGACTCCTCTGTTCTTGGAGTTTCCAGGCAGGAATACTGGAGTGGGTAGCCATTCCCTTCTCTAGGGGATCTTCCCAACCCAGGGAACAAACCCAGGTCTCCTGCATTGCAGGCAGATGCTTTACCATCTGAGCCATCAGGGAAGCCTCAGTTGCAAGCTAATAAGTTAACCTATTAGTGTTTCCTAGACACAGGAATTGCCAAAGAATGCTCAAACTACTGCACAATTGCACTCATCTCACACACTAGTAAAGTAATGCTAAAAATTCTCCGAGCCAGGGTACAATGATATGTGAACTGAACTTCTAGATGTTCAAGCTGGTTTTAGAAAAGGCAGAGGAACCAGAGATCAAATTGCCAACATCCGCTGGATCATGAAAAAAGCAAGAGTCCAGAAAAACATCTATTTCTGCTTTATTGACTATACCAAAGCGTTTGACTGTGTGGATCACAATAAACTGTGGAAAATTCTGAAAGAGATGGGAATACCAGACCACCTGACCTACCTCTGAGAAATCTTTATGCTGGTCAAGAAGCTACAGTTAGAAATGGACATGGAATAACAGACTGGTTCCAGATAGGAAAAGGAGTATGTCAAGGCTGTATATTGTCACCCTGCTTATTTAGCTTATATGCAGAGTACATCATGAGAAATGCTGGGCTGGATGAAGCACAAGCTGGAATCAAGATTGCCAGAAGAAATATCAATAATCTCAGATATGCAGATGACACCACTCTTATGGCAAAAAGTGAAGAACTAAAGAGCCTCTTTCTAAAAGTGAAAGAGAAGAGTGAAACAGTTGGCTTAAAACTCAACGTTCAGAAAACTACGATCATGGCATCTGGTCCCATCATTTCACGGGAAATAGATGGGGAAACAGTGGAAACAGTGGCAGACTTTATTTTTGGGGGCTCCAAAATCACTGCAGATGATGATTGCAGCCATGAAATTAAAAGACGCTTACTCCTTGGAAGGAAAGTTATGACCAAACCTAGATGGCATATTAAAAAGCAGAGATGAGTGTGGAGAAAAGGGAACCCTTTTACACTGTTGGTGGGAATGCAAACTAGTACAGTCACCATGGAGAACAGTGTGGAGATTCCTTAAAAAACTGGAAGTAGAACTGCCTTATGACCCAGCAATCCCACTGCTGGGCATACACACCGAGGAAACCAGAATAGAAAGAGACACATGTACCCCAATGTTCATCGCAGCACTGTTTATAATAGCCAGGACATGGAAGCAAGATGTCCATCAGTAGATGAATGGACAAGAAAGCTGTGGTACACATACACAATGGAGTATTACTCAGCCATTAAAAAGAATACATTTGAATCAGTTCTAATGAGATGGATGAAACTGGAGCCTATTATACAGAGTGAAGTAAGCCAGAAAGAAAAACACCAATACAGTATACTAACGCATATATATGGAATTTAGAAAGATGGTAATGATAACCCTGTATGCGAGATAGCAAAAGAGACACAGATGTATAGAACAGTCTTTTGGACTCTGTGGGAGAGGGAGAGGGTGGGATGATTTGGGAGAATGGCACTGAAACATGTATAATATCATATATGAAATGCATCGCCAGTCCAGGTTCGATGCATGATACTGAATGCTTGGAGCTGGTGTGCTGGAATAACCCAGAGGGATGGTACGGGGAGGGAGGAGGGAGAGGGGTTCAGAATGGGGAACACGTGTATACCTCTGGCGGATTCATGTTGATGTATGGCAAAACCAATATAATATTGTAAAGTAATTAACCTCCAATTAAAATAAATTTATATTAAAAAAATAAAAAGCAGAGACATTACTTTGTCAACAAAGGTCCATCTAGTCAAGGCTATGGTGTTTCCAGTAGTCATGTATGGATATAAGAGTTGGGCTATAAAGAAAGCTGAGCATCGAAGAAGTGATGCTTTTGAACTGTGGTGTTGGAGAAGCCGACTGCAAGGAGACTCAACCAGTCCATCCTAAAGAAGATCAATCCTGGGTGTTCATTGGAAGGACTGATGTTGAAGCTGAAACTCCAATACTTTGGCCACCTGATGCGAAGAGCTGACTCATTTGAAAAGATCCTGATGCTGGGAAAGACTGAAGGTGAGAGGAGAAGGGGATGACAGAGGATGAGATGGTTGGATGGCATCACTGACTCAATGGACACGAGTTTGAGTAAACTCTGGGAGTTGGTGATGGACAGGGAGGCCTGGCGTGCTGCAGTCCATAAGGTCGCAAAGAGTTGGACACAACTGAGTGAATGAACTGAACTGAGACACAGAAATAAAATAGGAGACTCTTGGATCAGAAACAAAGGCCTTTATTACTCATTGCAGCAAGCAGCATAAGCATCATGTTTTCAGTTTCTCCTTACCTCCCCAAGTCTCATGAGGTAAACATAGAGGGGCTCAGATGAGTGCTAAGCATGCAGTTTGGGAACACTGAACTTAACTTATCTCTTTTATAGGAGTGGGATACCAAGGAATACTTAGGAATGTGCTGAACTTAGTTAACCAGTCTCTTTTATAGCAAGCAATTGGTAAGCCTGTTCTTGGTTCCAGAAAGATATATCACTTCATCCCCCAGGGTTGCTGTAAACACAGTGCTGAGAAATGGCCTGGGTGAAGATCAATCAAAGTGAAGTCGCTCAGTCGTGACCGACTCTTTGCGATCCCATAGACTGTAGCCTACCAGGCTCCTCTGTCCATGGGATTTTCCAGGCAATAGTACTGGAGTGGATTGCTATTTCCTTCTCCAGGGGGTCTTCCCAACCCAGGGCTTGAACCCAGGTCTCCCGCATTGTAGACAGACGCTCTACCGTCTGAGCCACCAGGGAAGTCCTGAAGATCAGTCAAGGCCACCCTCAATAAAAATGCAAAGGGACACACAGGGGTCCATGGCAAGTTTCCTCTCCCAGGTTATTCTATCCCTTCACCCTATATATTCTTGGCCAAACTTGAGTATGCCACTCCATTGATCACCTGCTTAAACTGCCCAAAAGACCCTGGGACCAAACCTGCTCAATGTGCTTCAGATAGCATTAATTAAGGCTAATATCAATAAGATTCCAAGAGCGGAAGAAAGAGGCAAACCAGCAGTACTGGCCTCAGTGATGCCTCCCAGGATCCCAGACACAAATAACTGTTAACTATTACTGGGAGCAGAGGGTATTATTTAAGACAAGGAGGATGTGGTCTAAAGTCATTCTATTATCCATTATGGATCATGCAGTTTTGACTGGCTAATCTCTTGTGTCATTGCCAATGGGCAACTGAGGAGCAAAAAACCAAACTTCATCCACAATGGAGAGTCCATGGCTATCTCTCCCCTACATACAAACAGCCCAAAGATCACAAGTCACTCCCATTTGGGGATTGTTATTAAACTTGGTTTGGATCACATTTGTTTGGTTGAGAACCATGGGCTCTGTCACTGGGTTGTGGCAGACTTGAGAGTTGTACGTGGCGTAACCCAAGGCCGCTCAGCTGTCAGGAGAAGCATATGAATCTGTATCAATCTCATTTTTAAAAGATTGTGCTCATCTGTTCATACATGTGTTCATACATGTACAAGGCAGAGTCCATGCCTGGGATCTGCCATCAATGCATCAATGCCATTAGGCATAGCAAAATAAATGGTTCAGGAGTGGGTGAGTTTTTCTGTTTTCATAGCACGTGGACAGGGATGACAGGCACAGCAACAGGTCAGATTGCCAGCCGCTGCAGTTTCTTGATGCAGACAGACCATATGATTTTTGTTGCCAGGCTGCAATGTATGCTCTTTGTAGGGGACAAAGAGAGCATTCATTGCTATTGGTTTGGGCCTCACTCAAAAAATGCTGATTTGTGGTTTAGCTGATATAAAGGACCAAATAGAATGCCCAAGTGAAGCACATACTGTCTCTAGCTCCCCCAAAGTCCAAGAAGCGAAATCTCCTTTTTGGCTGCAGGGAGTGGGGAAGTGGAGCAGACACACAGCACTTTTTCCTGGGGTGCCAGAAAAATAGAAGGTTGTGAATCTGCACATTTAAGTCCAAGAAACTTCACTTAGAAAGCAAGCCTCTGAATTTATCAGCCACCCACTGGTGTGTATGATAGGGACCTTAAAACAAAGGCTACTGACTTGCCAACCAACAGGACGTCACCTGTTGGGTGAAAACTTTGAAATCAGAGGGTAAAGGCACCCATGCTAAATCCTGGCTCACCCACGTGTGACAAATGATAGGGAACTCATATCATAAGCATGTCTTTATTTTCTGCACTTTTGTGATTGGGATAATCTCCAAGGACCCTTACAAGTAAAAGTGTTAGTCACTCAGTCTTGTCCAACTCTTTGCGACCCTGGGGGCTATAGCTTGCCAGGCTCCTCTGTCCATGGAATTCTCCAGGCCAGAATACTGGAGTGGGTAGCTATTCCCTTCTCCAGGAGACCTTGCCAACCCAGGGATGGAACCCAAGTCTCCTGCACTGCAGGCGGATTCTTTACCTTTGGAGCCATCAGGGAAGCCCTTGACACTTATAGGTTGGCAGTATAAGCATATAGCATCTCAATTCCTACTATTCATTCAGATGTACAAGCAACAGCAGGACACTGAATTAGTTCCATCCAAATGAGCTTCTCTTCCCCATTGAGATCCTGGCCCAAATCCCATCAGTTAAATCTGAGCATCACTGGACCCGATAGGATGGTGACTTGTGTGCCTATATTCAAAGAAGCTAAAGAAATGTGAGTCCCTTCACTCCCTCAAGTTCCTGGGTATATTTGTGCAGAGTGTGTATGGCCTTCAATCCTTCTTGGGGACCATGAGACCGTGACCCAATAATTTGGTTTCTTAGAGTATCAGGACTTTCTTGAGGTCAGGAAAAAGGGCAGGGTTGGGGCACGGTGGGATCAGAGGGCGCAGAGGCAGAGAGCAGCTCATTCCCTGTGGACGAGGAATGTCATGTGCCCCATGACAGTAAGCAAAGGATGTTATGGCCATCAAGCCATCTGCCACTGTTGCTCTGGACGGTGCACCCTGAGGGGATTCAGGATGGACAAAAGCAGGATGCTGGCCCTAGAGAGCGAAGATGTATATCAAAGGAGTAATTTCAGTGAGCCCAGCCTCCTGCATCTCCCCATACACAGAAAAGCACTAAATCCATTCACTTATGTCAGGGTTTCTTAAATTAACAGGAATCTACTGATGTTCCAACTACCTGCTTTTCGTTGCAAAAACTTATGTATTGTGGCACTTCTCTTCCCTCTGTGGAGCAATCCCTATGAGTTAAGAGCTGTCTTCTGGGTGTAAGTCCTCAGTTTTGTCCATCAGATAAAACATAATTCCCAACTTTAAGGCTGTACTTTTTTTTTCAGTCGACATCCCCCGTAGGTGAAGCTTTGCACTGACTTCTGACTTCAAGTGGCTGAACCAAAGCTCTGTGTTCTCACCACTAACAGCATTTACTCCAGCAGCTACAATGTACTGCCTTTGGAGTGGGCCACAGGGCTTGCCCACCCGTTGTCACAAAGAATCTCTTTCTTGTCCCAACTGAGAATGAGAATACCGTCCCACATCTTGTTTCAATCCCGCCAATCACTGTGCCGCTTCTAAGTATTAACAGGTAAGGGCAATCCAGGACTCCCATTTCTTCCCCTTCACCCAGTGCTTGGGGCTTCCCTTGTGGCTCAGCTGGTAAAGAAAATTCGCCTGCAGTGTGGGAGACCTGGGTTCGATCCTTGGGTTGGAAAGGTCCCTTGGAGAAGGGAAAGGCTACCCAGTCCAGTATTGTGGCCTAGAGAAATCCAAGGACTGTATAGTCCATGGGGTCGCAAGGAGTCGGACACGACTGAGCGACTTTCACTCACTCACTCACCCAACACTTGGGTGAGAGCATTCCCTTTGATCAGTTCCTGTGCCATCTCGCCTGTCCCCTAACTTCACCCTTTCTCTTCAGAGAGCCAAGTCTGCCAGCTATCCTTTTTAAAAATTTTTTCTCTTTTGGCTGCACTGCCAGCATGTGGGATCTTTGTTCCCCAACAAACCCGCATCCCCTGCATTGGATAGCAGATTCTTCCAATGGGTCACCAGGGAAATCCCAGCTCCCACCCATTTGTGGCCCAAACTGGAGCACTGTGAGTGGTCTGAGACTCTGTCCTGCTCACAGCCTGGTACATGGCCTACCACAAGTTCTCTGAGTGTCAGCAGAGGGCACGAGACTCCTGGGTCACGGACAAGGGTCTTTATTACTGCACAGCAGGCAGCGTGAGTTTTATGCCAAACCCTCATATTCCCCAAACCCCCAGGAAGCATGCAGGCAGACCCAGATGGACATTGCACATGCAGTGGACAATATATCCCAGCTGAGAAATGGGGATTTAGGAAGCCTCTTCTATTAAGAGGCTTCAAGCAAACCTGTAAACCTTTGTCCTGGAAGAAGATGTCACCTTCCTTATGTAGCTGGTTAGTTGCTCAGTCTTTTGCAAACCCATGAACTATTTCCACCAGACTCCTCTGTCCGTAGGATTTCCCAGACAAGAATGCTGGAGTGGATTGCCATTCCGTTCTCCAGGGGATCTTCCTGACCTGAGGATCAAACCTACGTCTCCAGCATGGGCAGACAGATTCTTTACCACTGAGTCACCAGGGAAGCCCTATCTTCCTCATATTGGATGGAAAACAAAGCTGTCCTGTGCTCTGGGCTGACACTGTTTCTACCATTCAGCCTATACAAGCATCCTTGAAAAGACTGCTCAGAGCAAAAACTGTCTGTGCCTCAGTGAAAAAAGACATGCAGAAACGACAGCTCTATATAGAATTGTCTCCAACACTTGTAAACCTACTTTTTTTTTTATTCTGGTAAGATATACAGGAAATGTACCATACTAACAGTTTTAAAGTATATAGTTCAGAGGCATTAAGTACAGTCACAATGTTGTAGACCTATCACCACTATCCATTTCCAGAACTGTAATATTACTTTTAATGCACTGCTGGTCTTAATTAAATTTGGATTTTTTATCTGGCTTATAGTCATCTTTTGTGTGAAAGCAGCAATGTCTTGCTGATGTTATAGTTATTCTAGCTTCCTAGAAGGCGTAGTGAAATTGCCTTTTTCCCATGCCCTGGAAACTTTTAGACTACACGGCAATTGTTGGCTCCCTGAAAATTTGTTAGAACTGACTCATGAAATCACCTGGATAGGTATCTTTTTTAGAAGAAAACATTCAGTTCAGTTCAGTTGCTCAGTTGTGTCCGACTCTTTGTGACCCCATGGACTGCAGTACACCAGGCCTCCCTGGCCATTACCAACTCCTGGAGTTTACTCAAACTTACATCTGTTGAGTCAGTAATGTCATCCAACCATCTTATCCTCTGTCGTCCCCTTCTCCTCCCACCTTCAATCTTTCCCAGAATGAGGATCTTTACAAACGAGTCAGTTCTTTGCACCAGGTGGCCAAAGTATTGGAGTTTCAGCCTCAACATCAGTCCTTCCAATGAACACCCAGGACTGATTTCCCTTAGGATGGACTGGTTGGATCTCCTTGCTGTCCAAGGGACTCACAGGATTCTTCTCCAACACCGCAGTTCAAAAGCATCAATTCTTTGGGGCTCAGCTTTCTTTAGAGTCCAACTCTCACATCCATACATGACTACTGGAAAAACCATAGCTTTGACTAGATGGACCTTTGTTGGCAAAGCAATGTCTCTGCTTTTTAATATGCTGTCTAGGTTAGCCATAACTTTCCTTCCAAGAGTAAGTGTCTTTTAATTTCATGGCTGCAATCACCATCTGCAGTGATTTTGGAGCCCCCTCAAAATAAAGTCTGCCACTGTTTCCATTGTTTCCCCATCTATTTGCCATGAAGTGATGGGGCCAGAAGCCATGATCTTAGTTTTCTGAATGTTGAGCTTTAAGCTAACTTTTTCACTCTCTTCTTTCGCTTTCATCAAGAGGCTCTTTAGTTCTTCTTTGCTTTCTGCCATAAGGGTGGTGTCATCTGCACATCTGAGTTTATTGATATTTCTCCTGGCAATCTTGATTCCAGACTGTGCTTCATCCAGCCCAGAAAACATTGGACCGCCTCTTTAATTTCTCCTACAAACACTCATCTATTAAAAAAAAAAAAATTCAGCAATTCTGATTTTCTCCCCCTTCTCAGATCAGGTTTGGAAATTCAGATTTCTTTCTGGAAAATCTATTTCATCTATATTTTTAAAAATCCATACTGTAATTATTTCTCTTTTCTTGTGAAATGGCTATTTTTTGTGTATCTCTTCACTGATTGACCTTTTCCTAAGAATCAAATTGGTTTTTTTTTTTTTTGCTGATCAAAGCTACTGTTTGATTTGTTTTTCATTCATTAACTCTTGCTTTCACACCTTCCATCTTTCTGCTTTCTTTGCTTTTATTTGTTTTTCATCCTGGAATTATATACTTAGTGTACTTTTAATCTTTCTTAAATTTCTTCTAAGAACCCTGGGCTATAACCCCCAAGGTATTTTGTCATTTCTTTTTGTTATTGCTTTCTAAATAGATTCCAAATTTAGTTAAGGATTTTTCATTAACTGTGATTATTATATAATTCACCATCCAAATTAGGATACTTTTAAAGTGAAATATACATTTTATGTCCAGATAGTAAGTGTAAGCTAAGGACTGTTTTGGGTAAACCAGAAAGCATGACCACTCTATTTTTAACATGAATTATTTAAAAGGAAGTTACAAAATTTTCACATTGGATTTTGTTACAGATTACTAATTTATTGAATTTTAATCACAGAATGTGGGCTTACATGGATTTCGTTTTTTGAAATTTATTGAGATTTTGTGAGGCAGTGCTAAAACTTAGTACATTTTTGTGACTGTGCCAAATGGTTTTGCACAGAAAGCACATTTTGTTTGTTGGATACAGCTTTCTTGATATATTTTATATCAAGGTGGCACTAGTGGTAAAGAAGCCACCTGCCAGTGCAGGAGACAGAAGAGACGTGCGTTCGATCCCTGGGTCAGGAAGATCCCGTGGAGAAGGGCATGGCAACCCATTCCAGTACTCTTGCCTGGAGAATACCATGGACAGGGGAGCCTGGCAGGCTACAGTCCATAGGGTCGCACAGAGTTGGACACGACTGAAGTGACTTACCACACACACATCTTTGTCTATGTGATATGTCAATTTCTAAGAAACATTTAAAGCTCTCCCACTATCGCTGTAGATTATTAACTTTTCCTTTTCTTTTTCAGTTTTTAGATTAAATAATTCAAAAATTCTGTTGTTAGATACATAAATTTTCACGAGTGTTATTTTCTGTTGTTTGCTTGTACCTTATATCATTTGATACTTGTCACCTTATAATCTCTTTTGTCATATATTAATGTTAGTTACTCTTGCTTCTCTTTTTGAATAGTTTTATTGAGATATAATTTATATATCTCCATAAAGTACACTTATTTAAATTGCATGATTTGATGATTTTTCAGTATACTCACAGCATTGTACAGTCATTACCACCATTAATTTTAGAAACATCACATCTATTGAGTGACTCTTCATTCTCCCCTCTCATTCCCCACCAACCATGATCTACTACTGTCTCTATAGATTTGTGTCTGGATGGACATTTGCTATAAATGGAATCTTAGTATGTGATCTTTTATACCTAGCTTCTTTCATTTAGCATGACTTCAAGGTTTATCTGTGTAGTAGTGTGTGTTCGCACTTCATTCATTTTTATTGCCAAATATTCCTTTGTATGGCTAATAACACCTTTCGTTTAATCCATTCACTAGTTGACAGACATTTCAATCATTTCCACTTTTGGCCATTGTAAGTAATACTACTACAAACATTCATGTTTTGAGTGGCTATATACTTTCATTTCCTTCAGTGTGTACCTGGAAGTGGAATTTCTGGGTCACAGGCAACCTCCACATTTAACATATTTCACAACTGCCAACTAGTTCCCAAAGTGGCTGAACCATTTTATATTACACCAGTGATTTCTGACGGTTTCATTGTTTCTACATCCTCACCAATAATTGTTATTATCTCTCTTTTTTATTATTGCTATCCTGGTGGCATAAAGTGGTATTTTATCATGGTTTTGATTTGCATTTCCCTGATGGTTAACACCATTGAGCATCTTTTCATGTGCTTATTGGCTGGTTGCTTATATTTTTTTCAGAGAATTGTCTGAGGTCCCTTACCCACTTAAAAATTGAGATATTTATCTTTTAAAGTATTGAATTGTACAAGTTCTTTATATATTCTGCATATGGGTCCCTTATCTGATACATATATAATTTGCAAATACATGTATCCCCTGATTTTCAAGTTTGATTTATGACACTTCATTGTATCAGTACTTGCTTTTGGTGACTGAAAGAAATCCAAAGAGGATATACACCTTTACAAAAAAAAAGGCAAAGGTAAAAATAACATTCAGTGTTTTTTTATAGCTAGCTGTTATGGAAAAGATGTGCATTCCAAGCAGTGCGAATGGCACTGCCAAGTTCCTTCCCCAGCAACTACACGCCGTATCTTGGCATCAAGCTGCATTTGTTTGAACTGTGTCTGTGATTATCTGTGCTTCATCTTTTTCATTGAAGTATAGTTGATTTACAATGTGTTAGTTACTGCTGTACAAAAAAGTGCTAAGTTATACATGTTAATATATATATATATTCTTTTTTAATGTACCCTCCCATTATGGCTTATCATAGGAGATTGAATAAAGTTTTCTGTGCTATACAGTAGGACTTTGTTGTTTAACTCCTTTATCTTGATTTATTTTGTGCATCCGTTAGCAAGATGTGTCCTAAGGTATGTGCTGCTTTGCTTTACACCACTGTGGGGTATGAAAGCTTTCATAGGAATGTTCTGCTTTCAGATGCAGAGGAAATATTTTTATTTTGCTACCTTAAGGGCCATATTTTCACTCTCTTGACATTATTTGCTTCAAAATAACTTTAAAAAGCTTTAAATTTTGATGCAGTCTAGTTTTATTTTTCCTTTTTGCCTGTGCTATTGGTGTTTTATCTAAGAAACCATTCTCTAACCCAGGGAGGTGAAGATTACTCTTTATGCTTTGTTTGAGCAGCTTTATACTTTTGGCTCTTACTTTTAGATCTATATTTTGAATTACTTTTTGTAGATGGTGAGAGATAGTGGTCTAGCTTCATTGTTTTGCTGGAACATTGTTTGGCTAGAAGTATTAATATTCAGTTGTCTTCATGTGCTTTCTATTAGAATTTGCCTATTATACTTTGTCATTAGTTTTTGAGATCATTACAACTTTGTAATTTACTTTTTATTTTATTGAGATATACTTAGTTCCCCAACCAGGGATCAAACCCCTGCACCCTACACTGGCAGTGCAGAGTCTTAACTGCTGGACCACCAGGAAAGTCTCTGAAATATACTTGATTTACAATGTTGTGTTGATTTTTGTTCTATAGCAAAGTGATTCAGTCATACATATATATATATATATATATATATATATATATATATACACATTCTTTTTCATAGTCTTTTAAAAATATTTATTTATTTGGCTGCTCTGGATCTTAGTTGTGGTATCCAAGATATTTAGGTGTGGCATGTGAACTCTTAGTTGGGGCATGTGAGATTGAGTTCCCTGATCAGGGATTGAACCAGGGCTCCCTGCATTGGAATTGAAGAGCCTTAGCCATTGGCACTAGGGAAGTCCTCTTTTTCATTTTCTTTTCCATTAAGGTTTATCACAGGAATAACTTTGTAATTGGTGGAAGATATGTAACATGCAACAATTATCCTCAGTTTTACAGACTTGTGGAAAAGTCTGAGTGAGTGAGTGAGTGAAGTCGCTCAGTCGTGTCTGACTCTTTGCGACCCCGTGGACTGTAGCCCACCAGGCTCTTCTATCCATGGGATTCTCCAGGCAAGAATACTAGAGTGGGTTGCCATTTCCTTCTCCAGGGGATCTTCCCAACCCAGGGATCGAACTCAGGTCTCCCGCATTGCAGGCAGACGCTTTAACCTCTGAGCCACCAGGGAAGTGAATTACTCACAAACTCATGCACAGAACAGAAAGTCAGTACTATAGCAAAGAGTTGGACGCGACTTAGCGACTGAACAACTATTGATAGGATAGGCATTTTCTAAGTCTCATCCCATCCTAAGGGCTTCCCTTGTAGCTCAGTTGGTAAAGAATCTGCCTGCAGTGCAGGAGACCCGAGTTCGATCCTCGGGTTGGGAAGATCCCCTGGAGAAGGAAATGGCAACCCACTCCAGTATTCTTGCCTGGAAAATCTCATGGACAGAGGAACCTGGTGGATTGCAGTCCATCGGTCGCAAAGAGTCGGGCANTCTGCCTGCAGTGCAGGAGACCCGAGTTCGATCCTCGGGTTGGGAAGATCCCCTGGAGAAGGAAATGGCAACCCACTCCAGTATTCTTGCCTGGAAAATCTCATGGACAGAGGAACCTGGTGGATTGCAGTCCATCGGTCGCAAAGAGTCGGGCACGACTGAGTGACTAACACACATAACACACAATCCCATCCCGAGTCACTGCCTGCCCTTTGAGTCATTTAAATACGTCCCCCTCGTTCACCTTGAACTCTGAATATTCACCACAGCCCTTGACCTGGAGTGGTCAGGAGGGAATTACTAACCTTATGGTTGACTAGTGGAAACTTTCAGAACAATGGGCTGTTAGGAAGATGTCAAGGTTCTGAAGAAATTGCCAGGGACAGTCAAGACACTGTCTACACCACAATATTTCCAAGCTTCTTCCTATCTTTGTTACCTGTATAAACTTTATTTGCACAATTATTCTCCCATTCATTTCATTGGTCTCCTCTTAGTGAAAGATTTGACTATTGTACTCATTTCTTAAGCATTAAGAAAATTCCATGTAAATACACAGGATTAGGGAGGCTGAAACAGAACTGATGGAATATGAAGTCTTGAGGCTCTGGAAGTCCATGGTCTACCTCAGGGTTTTCAACCTTGGTACTACTGACATTTCACCAGAGAACTCTTGGTTGTGGAAGGTTGTTGTGTGCATTGTAGGATGTTTAGAAGCATCTCTGGCATCTAACCACTAGATGCCAGTAGTAGCACCTGTGAGCCGGTTGTGACAACCAAAAGTGTCTCCAGAAACTGCCTGATGTTTCCCAGAGGAAAAATTACCAACTAAGAACTATGGTGGTGGGGTGTTGGAGAAAACTTTTGAGAGTCCCTTGGACTGCAAGGAGATCCAACCAATCCATCCTAAAGGAAATCAGTCCTGAATATACATTGGAAGGACTGATGCTGAAGCTGAAACTCCAATACTTTGGCCACCTGATGCAAAGAACTGACTCCTCGGAAAATAAGCATCTTTCCTGACGCTGGGAAAGATGGAAGGCAGGAGGTGAAGAGGACAGCAGAGGATGAAACGGTTGGATGGCATCACCGACTCGATGGACATGAGTTTGAGCAAGCTCTGGGAGTTGGTGATGGACAGGAGGCCTGGTGTGCTGCAGTCCACAGGGTTGCAAAGAGTTGGACATGGCTGAGCAGCTAAACTGAATTGAGAACTATGGATTTAACTATATAATTTCATTCTCATATTCTTTAATCTATAATCTCTAATATAGCCGTTAAAGAAATGGTTAAGTATTTTTAAAATTCTTAGTGTTCTGCATCTTTAGTTTGTATTGCAGTATGGTCTCTGAAAATCCACGTGTTACATGTCAAAAGTGGAACAGCAGACTGATAACCCTGTTTGATGTACCACTCTGTTACTATAGCCCTGAATGTAGTAATTAGGAAGCAGTGTGTTTGAAAAGTGAGGGGAAAAAACAGCACCCATCAAAAGTGGTGCCTGATAGCTTCTGATTTCTGAGGCCCATGAGACACAAAATCCATTAGAGCTAGTAGGAATGCTCTAAGTGAAGTGAAAGTGAAATCGCTCAGTCGTGTCCGACTCTTTGCGACCCCATGGACAGTACCTGCACCAGGCTCCTCCGTCCATAGGATTTTCTAGGCAAGAGTACTGGAGTGGGTTGCCATTTCCGTCTCTAGGGAATCTTACCGACCCAGGAATCGAACCCAGGTCTCCCACATTGATAGACAGACGCTTTACTGTCTGAGCCACCAGGGGATCTAGGAATGCTCTAATATTAGTATAAATTCTGTAGAATGCTTTTAATAATTTATGATGTATAATCTGGTGTTCCTTGCTCTGCAAAATTAAAATACATTAGACCTACATTTGATTTATGTGAATTTGAATTTTTATAGCATGTGTATTCATGTCCTTGGCAAGATTATATGTCAAGAAAAAGACCTCAGTTATATGTTCTACACAGACTTGGTTTTTGGCTTCCAGTGCTACTGGATCAAATCAAGAAGAACCTGCTCAAGCCTTCACAAAACTCTTCCTTGTGCTTATTTGGAATAAAGCAGACGTCATTTGGGAGAAGGAAGTGGCAACCCACTCCAGTATTCTTGCCTGGAGAATCAACATAGGACGCTGGTGGGCTGCTGTCTATGGGGTCGCACAGAGTCGGATGTGGCTGAAGCAACTTAGCAGCAGCAGACATCATTTAGAATATGCAAATACTGAACAATGGTATCTATATTTACAAAAACACACAACCATATTCTGGTGGTTAATTAAAATGTTCATCTAGAGAAACCCATTTGGATCAGGCAGTATGCGCTAGATTTTTCCACTGTCAAAGCTGCTCCTTTAAGTCAGGCACCCATATTAAAATTAGTAGTCCTGTTTTTGGCACTGGGACATCTGACTCAAGATTGAGCACCTGTTCGCATTACCCCTCATCTTCTGCCACAGAGGATTTATTTTTTGTTTTGTTTTCAATTTCTTTATTAATAGTGATACAAAATTGTTTTTAGCATCTCTGCATGTATTGTGAAGGAAAGGATCACCAGAAACGGGTTTCCAAGTTCCATCGAAACAGTCATAGCAAAACAGACGGGGAAAAAAAGTCTTATTAGTGTTTCCAGTTACGCCACAAAAGGAAAACAGTTTTCTTAAAATATCAAAGTCAATGTTTAATTTCATTTTGGCTGGGAACAATAACGCCCAATGTCAGTGTCACTCTGTTCAGATGTACAGCCACTCAGCAAAGCAGTTTCGAGCCTTTCTACTTTTGTGTGGCATCTTTCAACTTGTTTGACTTTCGGGAGTCCCCATGCCATTTCTCACGGTCGGGGCTCTGCAGGGGAAAACTCCCTCGGGAGTCCAGGTCGCTCCCCTAGTCTCTCGCTCATCCCGGTACCGGGGGCCGGATTTGCACCCCGTGAAGGGTGGTAACTGCTGGTCCCTATCCCACTTAAGCCTCCATGTGAGCCCACCCCAGTAACCTCAGACCCCACAGGTCAGCCGGGCCATCCCCGGCAGTGGTGGAGAGGACACTGACCACTCCCACTCCCTTGCTTGTGATCAGCCCCGATTTCTGGGTACCACCAGCCCCAGGGGAAGGGAGCCGTCCCGCGGCTTCTTTCCTGGAGGGCTCGAAAGGAAACCGGGCTCTCCAGTCCCCGCGGCAGGCCCGGCGGTCCGGGGGCGAAGCCGGGCGGGGCCGCGGCGGGCGCGGGTCCGAGCGCCCGAGGCGCGGGCGGAGCATGTGACCACGCCGCGCGGGGCCGGGCTCGCAGTGCCGCGCGGCGGCGGCGGCGGGCAGAGCAATGGAGGCCGCGGCCGCCTGAGAGGCGGGTGCGCTGCCGGTGCTGCTGCGGAGGCTGCTGGTGCCGCGGGAGCGCCGCGGGCACCGCACTGCCGCCCGCCGCCCGCGCGGGATCGCCACCGCCGTCTAGCCACTTTCCCAGCCCCGGCTCCCGGCCGGGACGTCAGGTGAGCGCTCTCCCGGCCCGCGGCCGGAGCCAGACAATGGGTGCAGCGGGCGGGCTTCGCTTCCCCTGGCGACCCCCGGGCCAGGCCCCCGCGGCAGCCCGGGGTTCCCGACGTTGCCCCTGCGCTGCGTTAGAGGGCTCGGCGGGGCGGGTCGTGGACTCCGGGGCGGTGGCCCCGCGCGCGCGGCGCGGACCCTCCCCGAGGCAGCAGGCGCGTGGTGTGCGCGGCTCTGGATCCCACGCGAGGAACCTGCGGACGGGCTGCGCCCCCGGTAACTTGCCGAAAGCGTGGGACCTTTAAATTCCCTCTGTCCTTCCTGCGCCGCGGCATCCGGTCCTGGGGTCTCCGGCTCGCGTCCCGGCTGTGGCGGGGGTCAAAGCGAGACCTCGCCGTCTGGGATCTCGGGCGCTGACCGGGGCTCAGCCCTGCCTCCCACCCCCCCCCCCCCCCCCCCCCCACCCCCCACCCCCCCCCCCCTCCCCCCCCC
>SJYX01008353.1:62213-111583 GCA_006410675.1 Oreotragus oreotragus
CCCCCCCCCCCAACTGCATTGCTTTGTTTAACCTCTGCCGAGCCATTTCGCACAAACTCTTGTTGCCCCAATTCTGATGAGCCACCAGTTTGATGGCTGAGGCAAGACAAAGGTTTTCCCTGTTTACAAAGGCTGGAGCCGGGACACTGCACGCTGCCAGTGATGTACAAATGTGTTTTCCTTATCTTCTCCCCCGGGTTCTTGCGATGGTTTTCCTGGTTCTGTAACCGTTCTTTCTTGCAGAGCTCTGTAGTGGCGAGATTGGACCTCCTAACCCTACCGAGATGGTGGGTGGGGAATGGCTTTTATTCCCGCTTATCAGTAAACAGAAGGGCAGAGGGTTACAGTTGAGGTGTCCTCAGAATAGAGGCATCGTAATCGTTTTCTGAATTCTACATTTTAAGAGGCAATACAAAAAAAAAATGTTTAAAAGACACATGGATTCAGTGAATGGGCCTGGTGGGAGGGGGCAGAAAACCTAATAACTGTGAACATGTGTTGTGAAATTTTAATATGGTTTTAAGAATAATGGCCCGGAAACTGATCTGGTGTAGGTGAGGGAGTGCGTGTGTGAGGAGGGGTGGTGTTGATGGAGAGGGAGTGGTTAGAATACAAAGGATAAGGCAATTTCAGTAAAAGGTTCTTAGTCAATATCCTGTAGCAAATTTTCAGTTCATCAAGTTGTCATTAAATCATCATTCTTCTGTAAAAATCACCTGTAGTAGTTGTTGAATTATATATAAAATGGCTAACAATTATTTGGCATTGTAATGTGACTCAGGAATCTGAAAACAACAGTCAATTTTGAGTTATTTTAAAAAATCAACAAAGGAAAGATGCTTCCACCACTCCCTCCTTTATTCTCTGAGAAAACTGAATCCTGGTTGAATATATTCAACAAAAAATTAACCTGTAAGAAAAAAAAAATTCAAAAGCAGGTTTTTTTCTTTTAAGAAACATTTTTGAAAAATGCATCTTACATAAGTGATATGGATGGTTTCATTACTTCAACTCAGATATGTGAAGGGAAGAAAATCAAGGCTACTAGATTGCCCTTTTCCAGTATTAAAACGTAGTTTCTTCCAAACCCCTATATTTACAGTCACCTCTGAAATGGAGAAACTTTCACTCTAAAGACTTAGCAGTCACTTAGCACTGAATTTGGAGTTGGGAAGATAATACTGACTTGACATACTTAGGCAGTTGGCGTGAGAAACAAAAGCTTCCACTGAGGGAGAGGATGTAAGTCTACTTATGGCAGATTCACCATTGTTGTCAGCAGAAAACAACACAACTTGTAAAGCAATTATCCTCCAATTAAAAATAAAGTTTTAAAAAGTAAAAAAGAAAGCTTCCACATAGTTCTTTGCAAGCTATAAAGCACTGTAATAAATGTAAGTTATTATTATTGCTAGGTGAGGAAGCTGTATTTTACAATTTTCCCTTAAACAATTTCAAGAAAATTAATTGAAGTTAATATGAAATTCTCCAGGGTAGGGGACTTCCCTGGTGGTCCAGTGGTTAAGACTTGGTGCTTTCACAGCAGGGGCACAAGTTCAGTCCCTCGCCAGGGAACTCGAGATTCTGGAAGCAGTGCGACATGGCCAAAAAAAGAGAAATTCTCCATGGTAAGGGACGGTCTGCTATATACTAGCTGTTCAATAAATAGTTGAAAGAGAATGAATTAATGAAAAATAAAATGCAAATGGATAAAATATGCATACAGATTGAGTTGGTTTACTTCTTTTAGTTTAGTGAACGTTTACTGAAGGCCTGTTGTATGCCAAGAACTGTATGGACTGTTTGCACGTACAGTTTATAAAAGCCTGGTGACTTTCCTATTTTGATCATGTGTGATGTATGTTTCTATGAAGACCGTGGCCCCTTGGGTCGTGTTAATGATTATCTCATAAAACTGAATAGCACAGTAGAACATTTCACTTGTTATTTGTACAAATACTTTCTCACAATGGCCTGTGGGGAGGCAGGACAGATACTATCATTCCTGTTTTGTAGGTGAGGAAATCCAGACACAGCGAGATTAAATGACTTGCCAGCTCCTCACCACGGAAGCAATAGTGCCAGGGACAGAAGGGGACCTCATGCCTGGCGCTTTCATCTCTGAATCAAATTGTCTTGTCCCCAGTATGCTGCACCTCCACAAAATCTCCCTTGAATTAGACCTCATGAAAAAGTCTACCTTTTGAATAACTTTTATATAAGGAAAAGTTATATCTTACCACCCGCTATGTGGAATGGTTGACTGGGAAAGTTCTGGAGACAGGTGACTGAATTTGAACTCTGGGTTTACCACTTGTTAGCTCTGCATCTTTGGCAAGTGACTTAATATGTCTAAGTCTCAGTTTTCTCATCTGTAAAATGGTGTAAGTAACTACCTACTTGCCTTATAGGATTTGGGGCAGGATCAAATTAAATAATGGGCTTAGCATAAAGCTTAGCATAATGCTTAGCACAATGTCTAGTAGTAAGCATTCATTGTCAGCTGATTATTTTTATTTTCATTATTGTAATGAAGCAGTGGCTTTTAAACTTTTTTTTTCATACAATAAAATGTTTTACTTTGCCATCTGGTATACAGATACATTACAAATGTGTTTAGGTAAAAAAAGTCATTAATGCTTAGACTTCCTGTGTGTGCAGTGCATTTTTATATTTTTCATTCTGTTTTATTTAGAAATGCTGGTTGAAATATACTAAATGATTTCACATCCCATTAATGCACCAGGACCTGCAGTTTGAAAAGCACTAGTGTTAAGGATAATCAGGTTAATGAGTGCATTAAAGACAAGTCTTTTTTTGAACCTTTATATTTTTCCTTCTAATTATTTATAACATCTTCTGAAATTTGGATGTTAAATTACACTGAAAACAGATTCTTAAACATTTCTTAGTAATTATAACCATATACTGAGTATTTATTACTATCTAGATACTGTGCTAACCAGTCTATTTTTGTACGTTATCTAATTTAGTCCTTGTAACAGCCTTGTAAGAAGGTCTTCTGTTTCCATTTGATAATTGAAATTAAGACTCAAAGAGGTTTTATGAATTTGCCCAAGGTCATAAAATTAGTGAGAGATGAAGCAAGAATTCAGGGTTCTTTTTGACCCCAAAGCTCTCTGCTCTTCCAGCCCCAACCCTCTGTTCTCAGGTTCTCCCAGTGATTTCTGAAGATGTATTATTCCTTCTCTTAGATAAATTTGAATGGCAATATTGAGAACTTACCTGTTGTGGTACATCTTTTCCAGTTTCCTTTGAAATGACTCATCTGAAGAAAATTTTCCAGTTAGTAAGTAAGAAAGCATACTGCTTAGACCAGTATTTCATTTTGACTTTGGCTGGTCTTTGATGTAAACATTTTGAAATAGCTTCTCAGGTTTTTATGATAGAGTCAATTAATTGGTCAGTTTTATTGAGCACCCAAAGGTTTAATATATCTTTGGAAGAGACATGAAATAGCCGTGTAACTATAAAAAGACTTCATTACAAATGAATGTGGGCTTTTGTTAAGGCACAAAATGAAGACTTAAGAGCTACAAAGAGTACTTTATAGTATATTGATTTGTTTCAAACTCACCAGGCAGTTGAAGTACTTATTTTGTAAAGTGCTTGTAAGAAACCACCACTAACTGTACTATTAATTTTTTTTGTATTTCAGTTCCTTGCAAATGTTTCTTAAAATTCCTTGCAAATGTTTCTTAAAATTTTAGTAATATTTTAATTTTTTTGGTGGCCCTGGGACTTTTCTCCTCTTTTAAAAATATTGTGAGAAAAATTAAGGAAATATATTTTATAAATAGTACTTAGAAACACGTGACAATGGAAAGGCAGATATCACTGTTTCTTTCCCCTTTATGTCTGACAGATTCAGGCTCTTTTGTTGTCTGGTTGAATGCATAGGGTTGTATCTTATAAATAAGATAATTACAAGGTGCTTAAAGATACATAAATACACTCCTGCTTTTGCAATATGGCTTCCACGTGCATGGAGCTTTCACTGGTATGTTTAACTAGTTTACTTGTTGAATTAAGGTTGGTGTTTTCAAAACTGACAGGTTTTTAAAATCAGAGGTTGTGTAGATCATGATGATATTTTGGACAAAGAACAGCAGTTTTGTGGTTTTGTGAAACCGCATATTTTCTTCAACCATCATTTTCTGTTAAGATTAAAGTGAGTATATTGTTTCAGTTATTGTTGGACATCAGATTTTATCCCTAGACGAACCCTCAAAAATTCCTTTTGCTTCTAAAGAAATTGTGTATAATTGTCATAAGCTTATATTTTATGCTTATTTTATTAATTTATTCCTTTCGTGTAACTCTTGACTCTTAGTGGATTGGCATAGTTTTTGTGAGGATCAAGAAACATTATAGCTATTGAATGGTCACTAATTTTTTTATGTTCAGGCAGGCAAATTGGGTTCTCATTACATTTTGTACTACTTTTATTCTTGATGTGAACATTCTTAGAGATAAAAAGAGAAACATCAATTTAGATGTGAACTTGCACTAGTGCCTTTGAGGCAGATACATATGCAAATTTGTATCTACATCTATGTATGATTTCCAGTTACATGACAAGTGCATGGTTACAAACTCTTAATCCATAAATTTAAAAATAATCTTAAGTAACTTTGTGGAAATGAAAAAACTGAGTAAAAGCCTTTAAGAGATGTTGAATGCCTTGTGTGTGTGTGTATGTCTGCTCCGTTGCGTCCGACTCTTTGAGACCCCATGGGATGTAGTCTGCCAGGCTTTTCTTTCCATGGGATTTTCCAGGGAAGAATACTGTAGTCGGTTGCCATTTCCTTCTCCAGGGGATCGTCCTGATTCAGGTATTGAACCTGCATCTCCTGCGTCTCCTGCATTGGCAGGTGGATTCTTTACCGCTGAACCACCTGGGAAGCGCATTGAATGCTTTGGTCACGTGTTATCAGAAATATTTAAGAAAGCAAATAGAACAACCATATATAACAGCTTTTATATTGAGTTTGCATGTTGAAAGGTGATTCTGTATAAAATGTCAAAAAATGAAATGCAGAAATAATTTCATTCCAATGTTATAATCTTCACCAGCTCTTCCAGATGTTTGTAGAGTTTTTGAAACAGTATACTTTGAAGTTTGCATGGAAATTTTAATAAAGTTACTTCCAAAGCTGGTACTATTTTAAAAATGTGACTTTGAGGAAAAGATACAGAACCCACATTCCCGAAACACTTTGGGAAATATTTAAATTGGAAGTAAGCACTCAGCTCACTAGGGACAGGTTGTTAGAATTTAGAGTAGATACCAGCTGCTAAGAAGTATTCTCAGTAACAAGAAAGGCGGGAACACTTGGAAAAAAAAAAGGCTTTTTACTAGCGAGGGTAGGAATACCCGACCCAGAGGTCCACTGGCCTCGCTCCACTCCACTCTCCCTTGGAGAGGCGTTGGCTGGCACTAAGGGGGGAGAAGGGGAGCATGTGGGGTCGAGAAGGGCAACAGAGAAACTCAGTTATTGTTTAAATCTGAGATAAGCCGGATTCAATAAATAATCTGTGAAAATTCTTATATGTAATTGTTAACCCACAGCTTCCCCCCCTGGGAAGAAATAAAAAGGAAAGCCCATGGCCCCAAGACCACTGTTGTTGGAAGAGGAAGCATGAGGACCCCGTTGTCAAAGCCATTTGTGGTCTCAGGCCAGGGCCACAGCTGGTACTCTTAGGGAAGCTTGTGATGAATTCGGCCGAGCTGGTCAGACCCTGCTGATGAATTCCAGCTGCCCTCAATGACTGCATTTTGTCTTGTCTTCATTTTGAAAAGTTCTTAATAAATGTAGGGTGACTTTTTCTCTACCACAGTATCATTGTGACAGATGCTGTGGGCTTGCTTGGCACTCTTTAAGATGCAGCTGCCCGGGCATGTTTGTGATGGGTTAACTGTTTTCTAGAGTTAATGAGGTCAGGGTCACAGGTTCAATTCCTGGGAAGGCCAGTTAGCTTTGCTTTGTTCTCTGATCTCATATTGCTCTCTTAACCCGGACTAGCCATCTGGCAAAGGCAGATCGTTGATCACAAAGGGACTAATAATAAGCAGGACGGTGTGGGAGGAGCAGCAGGGATCTTCGTCAGTGGATATTGAGTAATTAAGAGAAACAACTACAAAAGCATGCGTACTTTTGTGTTTCCTAGCATTGTCTTAATATGTGGAAGATAGCGAGGGGGTCACATCATTTTCTTTGTCACTTCTGTTGAACTCCCATTTTTAACAGTTGTTTTTTCTAGTTCTGGGGTTTTGGAAGTCTCGTTTCAGTCAGCAGGTGTACATTGTCTTGAATGTTCTTAGCTTCCTTATATGTTTGTAGGCCAGTGACTCAGTGAGAAAAGGGTAAGGCTGAGAGTGGAACAGACCACCTACTCAGTCGTTTGCAGATCTGACCCCATTTGAGTTAAAAAATAAAAGTTAAAAGCAAAACACCCTTTTGAATGGGAATGAATAGACTGAGAATATCCAGGAAAATATAGTTTTTCTAAGCATACTTTCGGAGAAGGTGATGGCACCCCACTCCAGCACTCTTGCCTGGAAAATCCCATGGACAGAGGAGCCTGGTAGGCTGCAGTCCGTGGGGTCGCTAAGAGTCGGACACGACTGAGCGACTTCCCTTTCATTTTTCCCTTTCATGCATTGGAGAAGGAAATGGCAACCCACTCCAGTGTTCTTGCCTGGAGAATCCCAGGGACGGGGGAGCCTGGTGGGCTGCTGTCTATGGGGTCACACAGAGTCGGACACGACTGAAGTGACTTAGCAGCAGCAGCAGCAAGCATACTTTATCTATAAATCTCTTATGCCCTTTATTAAAATTACATCTAGTGTCAAGTGAAATATCTGAGATCATCTAGATGAGTGCTGTCTTATACAGTTCCTGGTCCCATGGGCATTTGAAATGTGGCCTGTCCAAATTGAGAGGAGCCATAAGTATAAAATACACACCAGATTTCAAATACTTGGTATGAAAAAAAAAGGGCAATATGTCATTAACTTTATCTATAAATCTCTTATGCCCTTTATTAAAATTACATCTAGTGTCAAGTGAAATATCTGAGATCATCTAGATGAGTGCTGTCTTATACAGTTCCTGGTCCCATGGGCATTTGAAATGTGGCCTGTCCAAATTGAGAGGAGCCATAAGTATAAAATACACACCAGATTTCAAATACTTGGTATGAAAAAAAAAGGGCAATATGTCATTGATATTTTAAAAATACTTTAACATGTTGAAATAATGTTTTAACTATATCAGATTAACTTAAGCATTATTAAAGTTAATTTTACCTTTTTTTTACTTTTTTGAAAATGTGTTTACTAGAAAATTTTGTATTTTGTGTTTTGTGTTTATTATAAAAGCTACAGATGTGGCTTGCATTGTATTTTTGTTGGGTGGTGTTGTTCTAGACCAGCCCTTCATTTTACAAATGAGAAGCCCGAGTTCAGAGGTTAAGTAACTGAGCTCAGTTCTTTCCATTGCCTGTAAGCTCTCCCTGCTAATAGGTTAGGTGTTCAGGAAGATGGGAACTCTTTGAACCATTAGAAGACCATTTAGTGCCTGACAGTTATCAGATGTTGCAAGGTCTATGCCTGAGTCATTGCATATTTAGGTATTATGCCAGGTGTGTGTGTGTGTAGGAGGGGGGCTTTGTTTTGTTTATAATGCTGATATTTAGGCTTTATTTTACCTTCCTATATAGGTCAGAGGCCATATAGCTTTATTTAGTTCTGAGAAAAATGCATTAAATTAGACATTAACAGTTATAACTCTGGGATAAATGAGATATGGTGATCAGTCAAATGGGTACTTTATTGTGAAGATTTACATAGTTTGAATGACTCTTGAGGACAAAGCAGCAAGCTTTTAGGGCTGTATTCCTTTTGTGTTCCAAAGGAAGAACTTACAGGTTGTTAGTTTCCCTCTCTCAATTATGAATGTGCCTGATACTCCAGTCGAAAAAGAAATAGCCAGGATTAGGTGGTGTTAAGGCTGTGGCCTCTCATTGGGGCTTTCTGTCAGTTTTATGACATAATAGTCTTTAACTGGCAAAGATAGAAAGGAGGAAAACTGGGGGAAAATTGGAAGATTGAGATTGCCATATACACACTATTGTATATAAAATATATCACTAATAAGGACCTACTTAACACAGGGAACTCTACTCAGTACTCTGTAATGAGTAGAAAAGAATCTTAAAAAAGAGTGGGTATCTGTGTTTGTATAATAGATTCACTTTGCTGTACACCTGAAACTCATGCAGCATTGTAAACCAATATACCCCAATAAAAATTAAAAGAAGAAAAACCCTCAGGACCCAATTTGCTATTTCTAGTTGAGATTTTTATTTTCCTAATCAACATAGGCAGCTCAGATTACCATCTTCAAGAAGTTTACATCATGTAGCTTCAGATCTATTCTCCCCCACCCCGCCCCAGCCTGCTCAGAGTTGTAAGTTACTATCAGTTTGTTATCAGCGACAACTTGCGAACAACAACTTTGTCAGGCCACCTCTGACACTTCGATTACTCTGATCATCCATCCTAGGTAGTAATGTGCATGAGCTTACCCTTTTAATAGGGGCATTCTGGAGTTTGAGAGAAGATATGCAGTTACTTCCAGAAGGGTGGTTTATAAAAGTAAATCCAGATTATCATTTTCCTGTACTTTTTGTCTGTTACAAACAACCCAGGTAGATGATAAGTATTAGAATCAAAACAGGATAGCGATCTTTGAATGGTTACCTTGGAGTAGGCCAAAAATAAGTAACAGTGTCCTGCAGTATGAAGTTTAATGAAAAGCCCCATAACCACCAACATTCTGTGCATTCTGTGTGTCACTGTATAAACTCAGTTTATCTCACGTCAGCAGATGTGTGTTGACTGTTGCGCCCCACGGGCTGGGCACTGTGGACTAGGCACCGTGGACATAACAGGAAAAGAACAAAGGTTGAGGGAATACAGGTCACGTGAATGAGAACTTTTGTTGTAGTTTCTAGCTTGAGAAAAGAATGTAGCATTTCAACGTTGCTGCAGAATGAATGAACACGTGATGATGTTCTACAAGTCACTAGTTGATTTCATGTGTCATGTTTGATGTCATGTCCCATTTCTAGCAGTAACTGATTTTTTTCTAAAATTTGGGTTATTGGGACAGTCGTTTAGTATGCCAGAAGGCTTCTTGTCATGTTGACAGTCATACTGAGCATGGAAGGGTAGCCCATGTCCCCTGTGTTCCTCTTCCTTTCCCTGACCCAGCTGTTCATACCAGGTACTGTGGAGATGCTAGTGAATATAAATGTGAAGAACTCAGTCTAGCAGAGAAGAAAGACAAGAATGTAAAATGTGCTGTGAGAGAACGTCCCAGTGCCGTGGGGACTCAGATGAAGGGGTGACTGTTCTGGTGAAGGAGGACAGAATGACAAAAGATAAGGAGGTAGCTTACAGAGGAGGTGATATTGGAGCTGGGTCTTGAAGGAGGGGTAGAATTTTGACAGATGGAGAGGGGGTGGAAGGGTATTCCAGAGGTAGGGAACAGAATGAGCAAAGATACAGCAAGCATGAAGCCATGACCTGGAGGGGGCAGGAGCATTCAGGCACGGAAGGGAATGGCAGGAGGCCAGACCAGGCATGTGGATCAGGCAATGTTTGGAGAGATTTGAAAGGCCAGAGAGTACTGACACTTTTTAAGCATCGGGGAGCTATCAGAAGCAGGGAGTGGCATAATTGCATCTACTTTGGAAGAATGACTGGGAGTTAAGCTTGGTTCTAAAGCCAACTTTCCCTCCAGCCTAGTGACCACAGGCGAGTCACTTTACTCCTCTGAGCCTCAAATAATCTTGTGTAATACTTTGGCCACCTGATGCAAAGAGCCGACTCTTTGGAAAATACCCTGATGCTGGGAAGCATTCAAGGCAGGAGGAGAGGGGGGCAACAGAGGATGAGATGGTGGGATGGCATCACCACCTCAGTGCACATGAGTTTGGACAAACTCTGGGAGATGGAGAAGGACAGGGAAGCCTGGCGTGCCGCAGTCCTTGGGGTCTCAAAGAGTCGGACACAGCTTAGCAGCTGAACAGCAATAACAAACGTGGAGCAAGAGTTATCCAGTCAAACAGTGAACAGAGACAGTGCTTCCAAGGGTTTGGTCTGTGCCAGGTCCTGTTGTTGGTGCTGGAGTACGAGAGCAAACCTATAGCCAGGGCCACTGAACTGCAGAGCCGTTCTGGTGGGAGAGAGGGACAAGAAGCAGTATGCAAATATGTGTGTAACACTGGCAGGTTGGGGTAAGTGCTAAAAGGAAGTCATGCTGAGTGAATGGAATGAGAAGTTTCTAGACAGAGAAACCTAGAGAACTTTGAATGAAGTGGAAGAAGCCTTGGAACAACATGGCATTTCTTCCAGATCTCAAATCATCAGTATGATTAAGCGAAAAGTTATAGCTCTTTAACATTGATTAAAGTCAGTTTCCAAATAGATGTTGTTCTTACAGTTTCATTTAGGTCCACCAGTATGGCTCTTGATGGGCAGACTCTTTTTAGCATTGCATCTTTGAAAAAGCTTGACTAAGCACAGCATAATCTCATTTTAGGAAACAGTTTTCTTCATATTCTGGAAAAAAAGCCTGTTGTGTGGGTGGTTAATCCCGAATGTTATCCTTCAGCCCTTTATCCATCTCCAAGCCTGTGGCAAGGGAAGATGCTTGGCATTTAAGCCACTGGATTTAGGATGGCTGTTCAATATATCGAATGACTCTTCTATTTTAATATAAATTAAAATTAAGTGAGAGCCCTGGGAAAGCTCTGTTTTAATTAGAATTGGAATGCATCTTAGGAGACCATTTCTGCCAGTTATAATCATAACAGTGGCGTTATGATTTTTTTTTAAAGAATCCTTACTTAATAAGCTGGGTCTTTCCGGAGGTCTTCAGGTTTATTTTATAGACGATTTTTGTTGAATCAAGTGAAAGGCAGAAGAATGCAGACATTCTTCTTGGACCCTAAACCTGTTTCTTGGTGATGTGAAACAGCTGAGCAGTAATCTGCAGACGAGGGTGCTTACGACTGGCTGTTCTTAAACATGAACCATGAGGTTGAGAAATCTGGATTTACCATTTATTGAGGACCATTTACATAGAGTTATTTATTTATTTTTTAAATTTTACTCGAGTATAGTTGCTTTTTTGTGGCTTCCCTTGTGGCTCAGACAGTAAAGTGTCTGCCTACAATGTGGGAGACCAGGGTTCGATCCCTGGGTTGGGAAGTTCCCCTGGAGAAGGAAGTGGCAACCCACTCCAGTATTCTTGCCTGGAAAATCCCATGGACAGAGGAGCCTAGTAGGGTACAGTCCGTGGGGTCGCAAAGAGTCGGACATGACTGAGCGACTTCACTTCACTTCATGCTGCACCTATGGATTGAAGTCAATGGCTTTTCCATGGTTCAGTGGCTTTTTTCCATAGTTGCTTTACAATATCGTGTTCGTTTCTACTGTACGGCAAAGTGAATCACCTATGCCTATATACATATCCCGTCTTTTTTTGGATTTCCCTCCCATTTAGGTCACCACAGAGTATGGAGTAGAGTTCCCTGCGCTATAATGTAGGTATTCATTAGTTATCTATATTACACATGTCATCATAGTGTATATATGTCAATCCCAACCTCTCAGTTCATCCCATCCCCCTCCCTTTCCCCTGTGGTCACATAGAGTTTTGAACTGATTTCCCACAAATTGTGTCTACAGAGTTGGGAAGCTGGAGTGATAAACTGTACCCTTCAGAGATGGTGTAAGATGCGATCCCTGGCCTTCTGCTGGCATGGAATCCAGGGTGTTGCTTGTCTCCTTGCCTCATGGTTCACAGCCAATGAGACTGGCCCCACCTGAATTATTTAACCCATCTTATCCTTAAGATAATTGTAAGGAGTTGTTCTAGAACTAAACGACTTACAAATTCGGGGCTTGCATATTTTTGTCTTTTCCTCATTTTCTTTTACTGAAGATAGAAATATCTCCTGGTCCTTGGTTCTACCTGCTGATTGTTTATAATCCCTGCTCTGGATTACCTCATTCTGCCAGTCCCTTACAATATGATTTATCTTTTTAAAATTAAATTCTCATTATACTTGCCTATGAATCTTTCTTCCTGAGAATGTTTAGTTGTTTGGTATAGCTGAAGAAAGAGGAAGGAAGGAAAGGAGGGACAGAAGAAAGGAAATTCTGTTTGGACACTGTACTAATAGGTCATGTATATATTTGATTTGCTCATTATATTACATTAGTTTTCAATATTCTGTTTTTTTCCCTCAAATGTTAAAAATATTTTATTGTAAAATATTTACAACAGAATTTACTGTTTTTTGATGTACAGTTTATTAGCATTAAGTACATTCAGAATGTTGGCAACCATTACCGTTATCCACATCCAGAACTTTTTCACATTCCAAACAGAAACTCTGTCTCTGTTAAACAATAACTCCGCATCCCCCCTGTCTCCTGGGAACCTCTATTCTACTTTCTGTCTCTGAACTCTCTGTGAATTCTGGGTACCTCACAGAAGTGGAATCTACAGTGTTTGTCCTTTCATGGCTGACTGACTTTACTTAGAATAATGTTATCAAGGTTCATTATGTTGTAGCATATATCAGATCTTCATTCCTTTTTATGGCTAAAGAAGATTCTACTGTGTGTGTGTATGTGTGTGTATAAAATGTATGTAAAATTTATTCATCTGTTGATGGACGTTTGGGTTGTTTCCACCTTTTGGTTATTGTGAATAGTGCTTCTATGAACATGTTACATAATTATCTGCTTGAGTGCCTGCTTTCTTTTCTTGTGGATATGTAGGTAGGAGTGGAATTGCTGGAATTGTATGGTAATTCATCGTTTAAGTTTTTGAGGACCTGCCAAATTGTTTTTCATGGGGACTATAACATTTTATTTTTTATTTTTTGGAATATTGTTGATCTACAATGTTGTATTCCTGGTGGCTCAGATGGTAAGCAATCTGCCTGCAGTACAGGAGACCCGGATTTGATCCCTGGGTTGGGAAGGTCCACTGGAGAAGGAAACGGCAACCCACTCCAGTATTCTTGCCTGGGGAATCCCATGGAGAGAGGAGCCTGGAGGGCTACAGTCCACGGGGTCACAAAGAGTCGGACATGACTGAAGCGAGTAACACTTAATTACTAACTATCCCATTTTATTTTATTTTTAATTAATTACTATTGGAGTGTAGTTGGTCTATAGTGTTGTATTTATTTCTGCTGTATAGCAAAGTGAATTAGTTATCCTTATACATATATCCGCTCTTTAGATTCTGTTCCCATATAGGTCATTACAGAGTGTTGATTAGAGTTCCCAGTGCTATACAGCAGGTTCTTATTGGTTATCTATTTTATATATAGTAGTGGGAGAACAACCCACTCCAGTACTCTTGCCTGGAAAATCCTATGGACGGAGGAACCTGGTAGGCTGCAGTCCACTGGGTCCCTAGGAGTCGGACACGACTGAGTGACTTCACTTTCATGCATTGGAGAAGGAAATGGCAACCCACTCCAGTATTCTTGCCTGGAGAATCCCAGGGATGGGGGAGCCTGGTGGGCTGCCGTCTATGGGGTCGCACAGCGTCGGACACGACTGAAGCGACTTAGCAGCAGCAGCAGCAGCAGCGTGTGTATGTCACATTGCTCAGTTTATCCTCCCCCCGTTTCTTCTTGGTAATCACCCTGTTTGTTTTCTCCATCTGTGACCCTATTTCTGTTTTGTAAATATGTTCATTTGTACTGATTTTTTTAGATTCCACATATAAACGACACTACATGATACTTATCTTTCTCTAACTATACCATTTTAATGTTATAACTATAACATATGCAAGTTCCCACCAGCAGTGTACAAGGGTTTCAGTTTCTCCACAGCTTCACTGGTGATCGTTTGTTACAACAATTAATATTCCGTCGTATATGTCTGCCACATTTTGTCTATTCATTCGTCAATGAAAACTTGGGTTCCTTCCGTGTTTTAGCTATTGTAAATAATCCTGCTGTGAGCATGGGTATATAAATACCTCTTTGAGAACCTACTTTGAATTCTTTTGGATATATACTCAGAAATGAACTGCTAGATCACATGGTAATTCTATTTTTAACTTTTTTGAGGAACAATTTTATTGTTTTCTACTGTGGCTATGCCATTTTACATCCCTACCTATAGTGAACAAGGGTTCCAATTTTTCCACATCCTCACCAACACTTGTTGTCTTTTATTTTTTTTATAATAGCCATTCTGACAGGCATAAAGTGATACCTCACTGTGGATTTGATTTGCCTTTCCCTAATGATTAGTTATGTTGACCATTTTTAGTTCAGTTCAATCACTCAGTTGTGTCCAACTCTTTGTGACCCCATGAATTGCAGCACGCCAGGCCTCCCTGTCCATCACCATCTCCCGGAGTTAACTCAAACTCACGTCCATTGAGTTGGTGATGCCATCCAGCCATCTCACCCTCTCTCGTCCCCTCTTCCTCCTGAACACACTTTATCAAGTGCTTATGGCCATTCCTGTATCTTCTTTGGAAAAATATTTTTTTCAAGTCCTTTGCCCACTTTTGATACTTGCTCCTTGGAAGAAAAGCTGTGGTCAACCTAGACAGCATATTAAAAAGCAGAGACATTACTTTGCCAACAAAGGTCCGTCTAGTCAAAGCTATGGTTTTTCCAGTAGTCGTGTGTGGATGCGAGAGTTGGACTAAAAGAAAGCTGAGCCCCGAAGAACTGATAATTTTGAACTGTGGTGTTGGAGAAGACTCTTAAGTGTCCTTTGGACAGCAAGGAGATCCAGCCAGTCCATCCTAAAGGAAATCAGTCCTGAAAATTCATTGGAAGGACTGATACTGAAGCTGAAACTCCAATACTTGGCCATCTGATGCGAAGAACTGACTCATTTGAAAAGACCCTGATGCTGGGAAAGATTGAAGATGGGAGGAGAAGGGGACGACAGAGGATGAGATGGTTGGATGGCATCACCGACTCAGTGGACATGAGTTTGAGTAAACTCTGGGAGTTGGTGATGGACAGGGAGGCCTGGCCTGCTGTAGTCCATGGGGTTGCAAAGAGTCGGACATGACTGAGCGACTGAACTGAACTGAACTTGCCCACCTTTGAGTCAGATTGTTTGCTTTTTTGTTGTTGAGTTTTGAGAGTTCTCTATATATTCTATCAGTCCCTTATCAGATATGTGATTTGCAAATATTTCCTTCCATTCCATGGTTGCCTGTTACTAAGTAGTGTCTTTTGATGCACAAAATTTAACACATTTTCATGAAATCTAATTTGTCTATTTTTTTCTTTTCTTACCTATGTCATTGGTGTCACATCCAAGAAATCACTGCCAAATCCAATATTGTGGAGCTCTTGTCCTATGTTTTCTTCTAAGAGTTTTATTGTTTTATGTCTTAACATTTTGCTCCATGATTAACTTTGAGTTAATTTTTGTGTATGGTGTTAGGTAAGGGTCCAACTTCATTTTTCTACATATAGGTATCAAGTTTTCCCAACAGTCTTCTGTTCTTTTTGCATTGAATGTTCTTAGTGCTCTTGTCAAAAATCACTTGCCCCTATATACAAGAGTTTATTTCTGGGCTCTCTATTGTATTCCATTGGTCTCTCTGTTTTTATGCCAATACTACACTTTTTGGACTACTATAACTTTGTAGTAAATTTTGAAATTAAGAATTGTGAATCTCCCAGTTTTGTTCTTCTTTTTCAAGATCTTTTTGGCTATTTGAAGCTCCTAGAGACATGAATTTTGGTATGAATTTTCTATGTCTGCCAAAAAATGCTGTTGGAATTTTGATAGAAGTTGCATTGAATCTGTAGATGACTTTGAGTAGTATTGACATCTTAACAATATCAAGTCTTCTTATCCATGAACATGGGATGTGTTTCCATTTATTTATATCTTTAATTTCTTTCAGAAGTGTTTTATAGTTTTCATGGTACAAGTCTACACCTCCTTAATTTTATCTTATTCTTTTTGATACTATTGTAAATGGAATTGTTTTTGTATTCATATTGTTCATTATATGTATATAGAAATACAACTGATTTTTGTGTTCTGACTTTGTATCCTGTGACTTTGCTGAATTCACTTATTAGTTCTAGTAGCTTTTAGGGTGGGATTTTAAAGAGTCTTCTACATCTAAGATCATATCATTTGCAAAAAGAGATAACTAAAAGAATGTTTTTGTGTGTTTCTTTGGCTATACCAGGTCCTAGTTGCGGCACACAGGATCTTTTAGTTGCAGTGTGTGAACTCTGAGTTGTGGCTTCTGGGGTCTAGTTTCCTAGCCAGGGATTGAACCTGGGCCCCATGCATTGGGAGCTTGGGGTCTTAACCACTGGACTACCAGAGAAGTCCCCCGAAGAGATAATTTTACATCTTTTTTTCCAATTTGGATGCCTTTTTTTTTTTTTTTTTTNGTGTCTTCTGCATATCTGAGGTTATTGATATTTCTCCCAGCAATCTTGATTCCAGTTTGTGCTTCCTCCAGCCCAGCGTTTCTCATGATGTACTCTGCATATAAGTTAAATAAGTAGGGTGAGAGTATACAGCCTTGACATACTCCTTTTCCTATTTGGAACCAGTCTGTTGTTCCATGTCCAGTTATAACTTGCTTCCTGACCTGCATACAGGTTTCTCAAGAGGCAGGTCAGGTGGCCTGGTATTCCCATCTCTCAGAATTTTCCACAGTTTATTGTGATCTACACAGTCAAAGGCTTTGGCATAGGCAATAAAGCAGAAATAGATGTTTTTCTGGAACTCTCTTGTTTTTTCTATGATCCTGTGGAAAAAAGTGTTTGGTTGATGGCATAAAGAAAACTTGTGAACTCTTACTTGTATTCCTAGATGATGATTTCCCCTCTTAGTAATTTTGCAGTGTAGTAAAATGTCAGGGCCTTGCTCTAGCGCCTAAATCATACATCTTAAAATTTCTTATCTTGCATTCAAAATTTGGTAAACTTTCTAACTTTTCATAGGCACCCCATATGTCCTATTACATCATTGCATGTTTAAAGAAGGCAAGAACCATATAATAGAACCGCTGCTCAAATTATGTTCTGTGAAGTTTTTTCTTTCCAGTCTGAATTGTGGCGATTGTTCTTTTTCCTTTTAGATGTTGGCTTCTCTGCACAGACTTGTTAGCTATCTGTGAAAGGGAAGAATTCCCCATTTTTGTGTAAGACTGATAGAATATTTGCAGACTTCGTGCTTAGTCTTTGATAGGGATAAAGAACACATATTCTTAAGCTATGGTGTTAATAATTAAAGAGAAAAGATATTTCAGTATTTCTATCATTTTCCCTGCTCTAAAGGCAAGTTTGGCTCTAGACAGTGGATGTCAAGATGTGGGTTGTGGTTTAGTTGCTAAGTCGTGTCTGACTCTTGCGACCCCATGGACTGTGGCCCACCAGAATCCTCTGTTCGTGGGACTTTACTTTCCAGGCAAGAATACTGGAGCGTGTTGCCATTTCCTTCTCCAGGGGCTCTTCCCGACACACAGATCAAGCCTGGGTCTCCTACACTGCAGGTAGATTCTTTACCAACTGAACTACCAGAGAAGACCCTTAAAGCTGTGGGTGGTTAAACCTAAGATGTTTCAGATGGCCCTGAGTATTCCACAGCTGATTACAGAGTCAGTTTACATATTTTGTTTTTCAGCTGTGACTTAAGTGAAAAATTTATAATTACGTATTTATAATGAAATATGTTGGGGGGCAACTCAATTTGTTTTCTGTACTGTCCAAAATTTAGAAATGTATAGCATACCTTTTGTCAAAAACCAATTGTTGAGTGTCCACCCAGATAGTGAAATTAGCATTTTTCCTGTATGACAGTATTAAAGACAAGTTCAAAAATGTGCTTTCCATCTCTTTAAAAAAATAATATATTTTTCTTTTATAAAACTATATTTTCATTATATAAAATTTGGAAAATGCAAAAAGCCATGGGTGGGTCAGAATTAAAACATGTGTATATATGTGTGTGTGTATATATATATATATATATATATATATAAATAAAATCGAACATTTTTGTTTGGATTTTCTTATTTAACATAATTATTTCCCTTTATTGCTAAATAATATTGAGAAACATTTTTTTCTTGGCTGCTTAGTATTCCAATCCAGTGTTATAGGTGAACTGTAATTTATATTTAGTCCCCATTTGGTGACATTCTAATTTTTTATTGTTAAAAATAGCAGTAATATATGTATTCTTTTCCATTAATTTTGTTTATATTTCTAATTAATTTACAGGAATTCTAAGGAAATAAATTATTGTAAGAAAGAGTATCAACATTTTAAATCTCTTCAAACATATAGGTCTGAGTAGCCTTCTGGGAAAATTGTGCTATGCTGCCAATAATATATGAAAATATCCCATTTCATCAAATGATCTTTGCCAGTAAATGACGATTGATTGCCTAAATTTGCACTTTTTTCATTACTAATATGGTTTCATTTTAATCACATCCTTTGGTCTTTTTTTTTTTTTGGTTGTAAATCATCTGTTCATGTCAGAGTTGCTTTTCAATTTTTCAGAGGCATCAAATAATGTCATCTGAAATGTTGCCAGCATTTAGTGAGACTTGTAATGTTGAAAGACAGCAAAACTTAAGTGAAGACGGAGAGGAAAATCAGAAGCCAGGATTAAGTGAAAGGCTTCAACCAATATCTAAACGGCAAATGAAGAAGCTAATGAAACAGAAACAATGGGAAGAACAACGAGAACTCCGCAAGTATGTATCAAAATGCATATATTCTATCGCTATTTAGAGATATGGAATGTTGGACCTTCAGTATAGTAATTATGCAGTTACATAATTATGCAGTAGTAATTAAGTTAATTAAATTGGGACTGTACATATTATTAGCTTGCTTTGTCAGTTGGCTACTAAAACTGTTTTAAGTTTTTTTTTTTTTAGCAATGTTGCGGAATTTACACAGTATGCTTTTCTCACCCACACCTATTGTGAGTAGCACCCCAGTTTCTAAAGTAACCAGTTTATAAAAAGGATATAGTTAGCATCCATGTCCTAGATATGGAACGAAAATAATCATCTCAGAAAGGTCAAATTTGGGCCTAACATTGATTTTGCTAGAACTATTACAGGTTTTGGTAAGAGCAGTTAGACTTAAGTTGTTATTGTAGAAGCACAAAATTTATTAGAAAATTAATTGTTGATGTAGATGAGAGAAAAACCCGAGTTGTTTTTTTTTTTTTTTTCATAATTTTACTTTTTTAAAAATGGGAGCAGCTTTTTCTTAAAAAAGAACTTTTATTTTTATTGAAGGGCTTCCCTGGTGGCTCAGGTGATAAAGAATCTGCCTGCAATGCGAGAGACCTGGGTTTGATCCCTGGGTTGGGAAGATTCCCTGGAGAAGGGAATGGCTACCCACTCCAGTGTTCTTGCCCGGAGAATTCCATGGACAGAGGAGCCTGGTGGGCTGCAGTCCATGGGGTTGCAAAGAATCAGGCACTACTGAGTGACTAACACTTTTTTCTTCATTTTATTTTTATGGGCTTCCCTGGTAGCTCAGAGGGTAAAGAATCCGCCTGCAATGCAGGAAACCTGGGCTTAATCCCCGGGTTAGGAACATCCCTTGGAGAAGGGAATGGCTACCCACTCTAGTATTCTTGACTGGAGGAATTCCACGGACAGAGGAGCCTGGCACACTGCAGTCGATGGGATCACAAAGAGTCAGACACGACTGAGCAACTGACATTTTATTTTTCATAGTTAATTCACAATGTTGTGTTAGTTTTAGGTGTATAGGAAAGTGATTCAGTCATATATATTTATATATATATGAAAGTGAAAATGTTAGTTGCTCAGTTGTATCCAACTGTGCGACCCCATGGACTATAGTCCGCCGTGCTCCTCTGTCCATGGAATTCTCTAGGTGAGAGTACTGGAGTGAGTTGCCATTTCCTTCTTCAGGGGATCTTCCTGACCCAGGGATCAGACTTGGGTCTCCCATACTGCAGGCAGATTCTTTACCATCTGAGCCACCAGGGAAGCCCCATATATGCATATACATACATACTTTTCAGATTCTTTTCCATTATAGATGATTATAAATCGTTGAATATAGTTCCCTGTGTGATACAGTAGGTCCTTGGTGGTGCTAGTGGTAAAGAACCCGCCTGCCAATGCAGAACATGTGAAAGGCACAGGTTTGATCCCTGGGTTGGGAAGATCCCCTGGAGAAGGGCATGGCAACCCACTCCAGTATTCTTGCCTGGAGAATCCCATGGACAGAGGAGCCTGGCAGGCTACAGTCCTTAGGGTTGCCGTGAGTTGGACACAACTAAAGTGACTGAGCACAGAATGTGTATGTTAATCCCAAGCTCCTGTCTTCCCACTCCCTTACTATCCACTCTTGTAACCATAAGTTTCTTTCCTGTGTCTGTGTGTCTACTGCTGTTTTGTAAATAGCTTTATTTATATCACTTTTTTTAGATTCCACATGTAAGTGATATCATATTTGTCTGAGTTACTTCACTTATTATGATAATCTCTAGATCATCCATGCTGCTGCAAATGGCATTATTTCATTCTTGCTTATAGCTGAGTAACATTGCATTGTGTATATATACCACATCTTCTTTCTCCATTCATTTGTCAGTGAACGTTTAGATCCTTCTGTGTCTTGGTTTTTGTAAACAGTGCTTCCATGAATGTTGGGGGTGTATGTATCTTTTTTAATTAGAGTTTTCTCTGGCTATATGCCCGGGAGTGGGATTGCTGGACCATATGGTAACTCTATTTTCAGTTTTTTAAGGAATCTCTATACTGTTTTCTGTAGTGGCTGCACAAATTCACATAACAACAATGTAGGAGGGCTCGCTTTTCTCTTCATCCTCTCCAGCAGTTGTTATTCACAGACATTTTGATGATGGCCATACTGACTGGTGTGAGGTGATATGAGCTCATTGTAGTTTTGATTTGCATTTCTCCAAAGCAACATTGCACTTCTTTTCATGTGCCTATTGACCATCTGTATGTTTTCTTTGGAGAAATGTCTGTTTAGGTCTTCTGCTCAATTTTCGTTTGTGTTGTTCAGTTTTGTTTTATTTTAATATTACGCTGTATGAGCTTTTTGTTTATTTTGGAAGCAAATCATTGTTAGTTAGATCATTTGCAAATATTTACTCCCTGCCCATATGTTGTATTTTAATTTTGTTGATGGTTTCTTTTCCTGTGCAAAAGCTTTTAAGTTTATTTTTGTTTTTACTTTTCTTACTCTAGGAGGTGGATCAGAAAAGATCTTGCTATGATGTTTGTCAGAGTATTCTTCCTATATTTTTTTATAGTATGTGGCCTTACATTTAGGTCTTTAATCCATTTTGAGTTTTTGTGTATGGTGTTAGGGAGTGTTCTAGTTTCATTCTTTTCCTTGTAGCTATTCAGTTTTTCCAAGATCACTTACTGAAGAGACTGTCTTTCCTCCTTCCTGCACTCTTTTCTTCCTTTGTCATAGATTAATTGATATGTTTCTGGGCTTTCTGTTTCATTGATGTATGTGCCTCTATTTTTGTGCTAGTGTGACACTGTTTTGATGACTATAGCTTTGTAGTGTAGTCTGAACTCAGGAAAGAGGATTCCTCCAGCTTCATCCTTTTTTCTCAAGATTATTTTGGCTATTCAGGGTCTTCTCTGTTTCCATACAAGATTCAAAAAATTTTGTTCTAGTTCTGTGAGAAATGCCATTGATATTTTGATAGGAATTGCACCGAATCTATAGATTGCTTGCATAATATAGTTATTTTTACAATATGAATTCTTCTAATCCAAGAACATGGTATATCTTTGTATCTGTTTGTGTAATCTTCAATTTCTTTCATCAGTGTTTTATAGTTTTCAGAGTTTAGGTCTTTTGTCTCCTTAGGTTGGTTTATTCCTGGCATTTTATTCTTTTTGATGAGATGGTAAAGTGGGACTGTTCCCTTAATTTCTCTTTTTGATGTTGTGTGTAGAAATGCAATCGATTTCTGTGTATTAATTTTATATCCTACAACTTTACCAAATTCATTGTTGAGCTCCAGTTATTTTCTTTTAGCATCCTTAGGATTTTTTGTATACAACATTGTGTTATCTGCAATGTGACAGTTTACGTTTCCAATTTGGATTCATTTTATTTCTTTTTCTTTCTTCCTGCTGTGGCTAGGTTGTCTGAATCTATGTTGAATAACAATTCTATTTTTTTTATATATAGTTATAATTGTTTTTGAAAATCATGTAGGGAAATGATAAAAGTAAAATTTTTTATAACTCTCAAACTCAGTATTTTAAGTTTTCTAAGTACATATGATGGGCTATGTGCTGTGCTGTAGTTAGTCACTCAGTTGTGTCTGGCTCTTTGTGAACCCATGAACTGTAGCCCACCAGGCTCCTCTGATATTGGAATTTTCCATACAAGAATACTAGACTGGGTTGCCATGCCGTCTCCTTCAGGGGCTCTTCCCAGCCCAGGGAGCGAACCTTGAACCCAGGTCTCCCGCATTGCAGGTGGATTCTTTACCAGCTGAGTTACCAGGGAAGCCCCATATAACGTGTTACCAATAATAAATGAACTTATAGTTCAGATCTGTGTAAAAAAAATTTGCTTTTGCAGACTCATTTATTATGTAAAACTTTTAGACTATCTAAAATTTCTGGTATTTGACAATTTTTGATCCACAGAAGTGGCAGCTTTTTATGATTTAGCCTACTGATTTTAAAATAATTTTTCTTTGTTTAGAAGAGTTTTGTAAATATCCAAATAACAAAAAGTTTTCAATTACTAATTTTAGACAAAAGCGGAAGGAAAAACGCAAGAGAAAGCAATTAGAGCGACAGTGTCAACCTGAGTCAAATTCAGATGGAAGTGACAGAAAACGTATTCGAAGAGATGTTGTTCACAGCCCACTCCGCCTTATCATTGACTGCAGTTTTGACAGCTTGATGGTATTAAAGGTATCACGAATCATTGTCAGAAAAATCCTGTAGCTGAACTAGGTTGAATAACTCTTGCTTTACTTTGATACAATTTATGTACTAAAATGCATCTTTTTTTCTTTTTAATTGTGGTTTTTAATGTACATAACAAAGTTTACCATCTTAACCACTTTTAAGTGTACAGTTCAGTAGTGCTAAGCATTATGTTGTGCAGCCAATCTCCAGAACTCTTTTTCATCTTGCAAAACTAAAACTCTATACCCATCAAACAACCATTTCCATTCCCCTTCCCTCAGCCCTTGGCAAGGCCATTCTACTTTCTGTCTCTATGAATTTGTCTACTCTGCGTATCTTATATAAGTGGAATCCTACTTTTGTGACAGATTTTTTCTCACTGAGCATTATGTCTTCACTGTGCTGTGCTGAGTAGTTCAGTTCAGTTCAGTTGGTCAGTCGTGTCTGACTCTTTGCGACCCCATGAATCGCAGCCCGCCAGGCCTCCCTGTCCATCACCAACTTCAGCACTTTCACAGCATCATCTTTCAGGATTTGAAATAGCTCAACTGGAATTCCATCACCTCCACTAAGTGCGGGCAGCTGCGACCTGGCACCGTAAGCGGCCGAGAGGAGTTATCCTACGTCGGAGGTCGGGGCAGCGGCTGAGAGTTCCAGGCTCAGTTGTTCAGTCATGTCTAACTCTCTGTAACCCCTGGACTGTAGCCCACCAGGCTCCTCTGTCCATGGGATTTCTCAGGCAAGAATAACAGAGTGGGTGGCCATTTCTTACTCCAAGGGATCTTCCTGACCCAAGGATGGAGCCCGTGTCTCCCACACTGACTGGCGATTCTTTACCACTGCACCATTAGGAAGCCCCTGCATCGTAGTGTGTGTCAGAGTTTCCCTTATGTTTTAAGGTTGAATACTATTTTAGTGTATATATAAACCACTTTTTGTTTATTCATTCATCTGTTGTCAGTGGACATTTATGTTGCTTCCATCTCTAGTCTATTTTGTTGGTTTCTTGTGTGTGTGTGTTTTAAACTATTTTATTGAAGTATAGTTGATTTACAATGTTGTGTTAGTTTCTATTGTAAAGTGACTCAGTTTTGCATTTATATATATATGTATATATATACACACACATTTATCCTTTCTCAGATTCTTTTCCATTGTGATTTATTACAAGACACTGCTATATAGTTGTACCTTGTTGTTATCCATTCTGTGTGTAGTAGTTTTGATCTGCTAAATCCCAGATTCCCGGTTATCTCTCTCTCACCCCTTGGCAAGCACAAGTCTATTCTCTGTCAGTCTGTTTCTGTTTTGTGGACAAGTTCATTTCTGTCATATTTTTAGATTCACACGGAAGCGACATGCATCTGTCTTTCTGTCTGACTCACTTCAGGTAGTATGATAGTCTCTCTAAGTCCCCCCATGCTGCTGTAAATAGCATTATTTCTTTTTTATGGCTGAGTAGTGTTCCATTACATAAATATACCGTGTCTTTTTTTTTTCTTAACTGGAGTATAATCGCTTTAAAATGTTGCATTAGTTTCTAGTGCACAGCAGTGTGAGTCAGCTATATGCATATGTATATCCCTCCCTCTTGAACCGCCCATCCCGCCTGTGTAGGTCATCACGGAACAGCGGGCTGAGCCCCTTGCGTCCCACCAGGTGTGCGTTGCACCCGTGGCCGCGTGTGTCAGTGCCGCTCTCTCACCTTCACCCTCTCCTTCCCGCCATGCCCACACGTCCATGTTTCATGTCTGTGTCTTCTGTTCCTGCCCTGCAGATGGGTTCATCAGTGCCGTTTTCCTGGATTCCTTATATATGCCTTAATATATAATAGTTGTTCTTCTCTTTTTCTTACTTTACTTTTTATGACAGACTCTGGGTTCATCCACATCACTACAAAAGACCCAATTTCTCTCCTTTTATGGCTGAGTCACATTCCATTGTATGTATGTACCACATCTTCGTTATTCATTCATCTGTTGATGTATATTTACGTTGCCTGCATGTCCTATTGTAAGTTGTAAATAGTGCTGCAGTGAACATTGGGATATATGTATATTTTTGAATTATGGTTTTCTCTAAATGTATGCCCAGGAATGGGATTGCCAGATCATATGGTAATTCTATTTTTAGTTTTTTTAAGGAACCTCCATACTGTTCTCCATAGTAGCTATTCCAGTTTATGTTCCCACCAACACTGTAGGAGGATTTCTTTTTCTCTACATCCTCTTCACTGTTTATTGTTTGTAGATTTTTTGATGATGGCCATTCTGACAGGTGTGAGATGATACCTCATTGTAGTTTTGATTTGCATTCCTCTAATAATTACTGGAATGGGTGAATTTAACTCAGATGACCATTATATCTACTACTGTTGCAGATGGCATTGCTTCATTCTTTTTAATGGCTGAGTAAGTAGTCCATTGTATATATGTACCACATCTTTATCCATTCCTCTGACAGTGGACATTTAGGTTGCTTCTATGTCCAGGCTATTGTAAACAGTGCTGCAATGAACATTGGGGCGTATGTATCCTTTCAGACCATGTTTTTCTCTAGGTATGTGCCCAGGAGTGGGATTGTAGGGTCATGTGGTAGCTCTATTTTTAGTTTTTTAAGGAATCTCCATACCATTCTCCATAGTGGCTGTACCAATTTAAATTCCACCTGCAGTGTAGGATGGTTCCCTTCTCACCACCCCCTCTCCAGCATTTATTGTTTGTGGATTTTTGATGATAGCCATTTTGACTGGTATGTCTTCTTTGGAGAAACTTCGATGCAGGTCTTTTTTTTTTTTTTTCGATGCAGGTCTTTTGCCCATTTTTTTCATTGTGTTGTTTGTTTTGATGATGTTAAGCCTCATGAGCTGTTTGTAAATTTTGGAGACGAATCCCTTGCTGGTCACATCATTTGCAACTGGCTTGCTATTTTAGATTCTGCTTACTTTATACTAATGATTCTCAACAAAATGGTAGTATCTAATACTGTATCTTATGACTTCATTGGGCAATATTTCTGGACTTCACAATGAAAATGGACTAGGTCCAGGGAGGTCAGATGTCCTGCAATGCATGGGGTTTTGAAACACCTCAATAAGTTGTTCCCCAGCCTTTCAAGATGCCACACCAGTTACTCATATAGATGAAAAATCTGATTACAGTGATCGGAACCTGGAACTTAATTAACTTCATTATGCTTAGAACACCAGATATTTCTGCATGCTTTTAATAGACACTGACTTTTCCAGGAATATACCTGCTGGGAAAAGGGACAGAAAGTTGTGTTTTATCTTGCTTTGGAATTTGAGTTGTTCAGTATTTTGGAAAATTTCCGATTACAATGGCAAAGGTTGTTGAGGAATTTAAGTTGCTAACAGCACATTTGTGTCAGTCTGCATTTGGAGCGTTTACCTTCACAGTGATTCTGGGTCTGGTGCTGACTACTCATTCCATCTTCTAGTCTAGCTATGTCTGGGTAATGGCGTTTTGAAAGACATATGATCTTACTCAAAGTTTACTTTAAATTTCTTTTTCTTCCCCTAAAGATGGAGATAGGTTATATCACCATTAAATTTTGTCTCAGGATGATAAAGTGGGTCTTGTAAAATATTTAATATTAATAAAGGTGCTGGGCTTCATAGAGGTAAAAATCACTGCTTTAGAAGAATGATGTAATAAATAATGATGATGATAATAATCATCATCATTGTAATAAAATAGTCCTCATGACCTTTTCACCAAGACCTTCTCACTCAAGTTACTCTTAACACAAGCCCAACTGGTCCTCCCACATCTAATTTCATCTCCCACTATCACCCCCCTACCTCTACCCAGCTTTTGAGTGCTTTTTCTGAAATGAAAATTAGATTGTATGACCTATCACTCTCTACTACTTTATTATTGTCTGGTTTTTTTAACCTAGAGTATTCCTCAGGATAGAGTTGTATCCTAATAAAATTGAGTTCCTTTGTAATCTTACATACTGCATTTTATACATGTAAAAATATTTTTCTGAGAAGGTGTCCTATAGATTTCATCACAGTTTGTAAGGATCCATGGCACAAAAAAGGATAATCATCTAGTTCAAGTGTATAAACACTTGTGTGTATAAATACAAGTGTGTATAAACACCTTACTTTGTGCATATAAACACCCTACTATTAGTGTGTGTAAACACCCTGCTATTAGGAATTGAGTCCGGCCCACTTGCCCACTCCATTTCTTTCTTTCTTTCTATCTTTCTTTTAAGATTTGGGCTGGGCTGGGTCTTCACTGTGACTTCTCTGTTTGTGGTATATGGGATCTTATTTACTTGACCAGGGCCTGAACCCAGGCCTCCCGCAGCAGGAGCTCAGAGCCTTATCCAGTGGATTACCAGGGAAGTCCCTGCCGACTCCATTTCTCACCCCCTCCTCCCTCACCTTTTTCTCTTCTCCCTTCTTTGCCCCCACATACACTTGACTGTCACTGGGGGGTCCTGAGGAGACCATACTCTTAAACTTGGTGGGCATAAATCTGTAGGCTTTGAAATGCTCTCCCGATTGCGCTCACCTGCCTCAAGTGTCAGTCTGAGTGGCCATCTGCACTGAAGGCTTTCCTTCACCATCCCAGTACACCAAGATGCCGCTCCCTCCACCCACACTGAACCTGGTACAGACGGAGACTAGACTAACTATAGCATTTCATAGTAATTGATTCAGCTCCTTGAAGTCAGAGTTCATGTCTTCTGACCCTGGTGTCCTTTATGCCCAGAAAAGAGCCTGCATGTAGTAGATTTATTTAAAAAAGGCAGTCCAATGACTGTCACAGACATTAATTTAGGATAAGCTATACCACACCTTTGTGAACACAGAGAAAGGGAGTCTGCAACTGCTGACTACAGACTGTGCAAAAGCGGAATTGCCTTTGCTTCCTCGTAGTGACAGCGTCATCTCCAGACTTTAGACTAGTGGATTTCTCTTCTCCCCATAGTCTGGTATTTTATTCATTTTCCTCCATCCTTGGCCTCCTTAGCCAAGACTCTTCTCTGTTACACCAGGGGATAGTAAGGGAGGGAGTGGGGAAGAGGTACTGGGAAGATCCTGGGACATGACTAAGGCCATATAGGATGTCTCAGTGTCACGTCCCAAATATATATATATATTTTTGCCTNTCTGAAGGAGATCAGCCCTGGGATTTCTTTGGAAGGACTGATGCTGAAGCTGAAGTTCCAGTACTTTGGCCACCTCATGTGAAGGGTTGATTCATTGGAAAAGACTCTGATGCTGGGAGGGATTGGGGGCAGGAGGATGAGGATGAGATGGCTGGATGGCATCACGGACTCGATGGACATGAGTCTGAGTGAGCTCCGGGAGTTGGTGATGGACAGGGAGGCCTGGCGTGCTGCGATTCACGGGGTCACAAAGAGTCTGACACGACTGAGCGACTGAACTGAACTGAACTGGACACTAGTGGTAAAGAATCCGCCTGCCATTGCAGGAAACGTTAAGAGATGTGGGTTCAGTCCCTCGGTTGGGAATATCCTCTGGAGAAGGACATGGCAACCCACTTCAGTATCTTGCCTGGAGAATCCCATGGACAAAAGAGCCTGGCGAGCTACAGTCCGTGGGTTCGCCAAGAGCTGGCTACGACTGAAGTGACTGAGCATTCCATTCTAATAACTAATGTTAGAGGGGTCCGTACACAGCACAAGGTGCCTGCATACACGTCATCTCCCTTAATCATTACCCAGGCTCCTCTTCCTTAGTGTTCTGGAAGAAAAACTTGCCTTTTTCCAAAGGCAAGCTTTGTGTTTGTTCTCTTGACGTTATTATCTCCATCTTCTCGGAAACTTTGGTTTCAGATTATCTCCTTTTCCTCACTGATTCTTTCCCTACTTAATACAATATTCTTAGGTCCAACTTACAATGTGAAACAGTTTTTTAAAACCAAATTCTTGAGACTTACCTCCTCTTTGAGATGCCGTTCTATCTTTATTTCTTCACTCACTCACAGGTTTTCCATAAGTACAGCCTCAACTCTCCACTTTCACTTTTAAATTTTCCACAAATTCCTTATCTCATGCATTCTGACTTCTTACTCTCATCTTGAATGGAAACTCCATTCTACAGATTCACCAAAAGTTTAAATTTCAGCCAAAAAATTGCAGTGCCCTTTTTTCTGCCATCTGTGTCTGGTCACAGACCTCGGAAGTGATTCTTCACCCTTGAAGGCAACTGAAGTCATCGAGGGCTGGCATCAAGGCTGGGGCGACCTGCTGTGGTTTCGGGCCACGGGTGGAGGGCATGAGGTAGATGCAGTAGCCTCCCCAGGGCTCCAGGTGACTGCCTCTGGAACCTCTTGACACGAGCCTTTATGGTCACACTGGTGACTGGGATCTGTTACTTTCTATGATGGCTAAGATGGAGAGCCTTCGGTTTGGAGATGATGCTTAAGTCATGAGCATGGGTGAAGTGGAGCAGGACCCTGTGGTCTTTGCCCCAGCCTTGTCCTCTGCCTGCCTTGTCTGTGCAAAACTTTATTCAAAGAACAAGTTTAATGAGAGAAGTGAGAAATGTGGAAACAAAGGAAACCAGTCAAAGAAGACTCAGTGATAGTAATGTAGTCGTTAAGCCTAGTTAAGGACCTTTAGTTCTTTCTCAAGGACTATAGGTAATATTCTGAGCCATATCCTGTGAGCTGTCCTAGAGCCATATCCTGTGAAAGCCCAGGTGGAAAAATTTAACTGCATGATGACCAGACTGTACCTGTGACATAAGCTGCCACAGTTCCGAGAGCTGGTCTCTAAGAAATGGGGACAAATGGACCCTGGAAGTGAAGATGAACTGTACGTAAAACAAGATGGCGCTGGTCACCCCATCGATGATCGCTTTGAAGGTGACTGTCAGAGCTGACTGTGCTGTTTCTGCATGTAGCTCCCTCCATCTGTCTGTAAAACCTCTTGCCCTACTGGTTGCCCAGGGTAGGGCTGGGGGAGGGAAGAGTGGGCCTTTGGACAGACGTCCACCACCCTCCCCACACCCAGTTGCTGACATCTGAAATAAACTTTCCATTCCACCAATCTGGCCTGGTTATTGGCTTTTGAGAAGGGAGCATCTGGACACCACCACCATTTGGTAACATGGGAGAAATCCCTAGGAAGAATCTGCCAGGAGAAGAGAATAGTCCACACTGGAGTGGGTTGCCATTTCCTTCTCCAGTGCACGAAAGTGAAAAGTCAAAGTGAAGTCGCTCAGTCGTGTCTGATCCTCAGCGACCCCATGGACTGCAGCCTACCAGGCTCCTCCATCCATGGGATTTTCCAGGCTAGAGTACTGGAGTGGGTTGCCATTGCCTTCTCCGTTTGTTCTGTTGTAACCTCAGATATCTTCCACCAGGGAACACTTTATGTCAGAGGAGAAATATTGGATGGGGGACCCTTTACCCTGATAACGAATGAGCCTGTGTAGAAAACGGCCAGAATACAACTGGAGCAACAAAGAGGCTGTGTCTTCTGTTTTCTCCTCTCCTACTCCAAAGTGAGAATATACCAGAATATAAAGAGAGAATATACCTCCTAATATTAAAGGAGGAATTAGAATCAATTGGAGAGGCAGACTGTTTCAAAGAGTCACAGCAGGTTGAGACTAGAAGGGGCTTAATTAACGTGATGGTGTGTGTACAAGTGCAGCACATAGCTCTACATATAATGGGTGAGCGACTTAGGCTAATTATTATTAGTTAATAGCTGCTTTCTAATCCTAAACTGTCACTTTATAGATAAGGAAATTGAGACTCAGATGTTCAGGAACAGTGATTCCCTTAAGCTACACAAAAAGAGAAATCAGTGAAAAGTCACTAGCTTGGCACCTGAGGCTCTCTGCTTTCGGGCTGCAGCTCCGCTTCCATTCCAGGTCCTCCCCCACTACTTTCGCTCTCCTGCTGGGCCCTCTGCTCCGTCTCCAGTCACCCTCTCCGTGCCGCCACTGGTCCCTGTCCGTTCCATGCTTTCTACACCTGTGCTCTGCCTGCAGCGCCTTCCACTTCCTCTCTCCCTGTCCAGGTCCTGGCCCATTTTCACGGTCTAACAACACCTGTGAATTCCTTCCTGACCTGTCTAGTCACATTACTCTCTTCCTCTTTGAAATTGTCTAGCATGATTCCCAAGACAATATCTGGGTGCTGCGGTTATGGTGGTGGTGGTGATGGTGGGTAGAGTGCTATTAGCTTCCAGTCCCCCATCCCTCATCTGCACATGTTTATTGCCTCTGTTGCAGAGCAGAACCTGCTGGGTAAATATGGAGGAGAGCAGCCTAGGGGCTGTACGGGTGTGTGTGTGTGTGTGTGTGTGTGTGTGTGTGTGTGTGCGTGAGCACACGTGTGTGTGCATGTGTGCAAGGCACCCCTGGGGGCAGGTGTCCCTTTGGGCTCCCAGGGAGAGGAGAACCATCTTTTTTGCTTGGCAGTTTCCCTGATGAGTCCCTGTTCACAGAAGTTGTATGCTTTGTCTGACGTGGCCTGTGTGACATTGTGTCAGTCTTTATTACCTTGTAAAAAGACCTCGTAAGGTTTTAAAGTTGGATACCTCTCATGTTAATGTCTGGATTAGAATAGCTAGCTAAATAACCCTAAATGTACTGACAGTTTCTAAGAATCATGTAACTTCTTTGGTAAGACTTCTATTCCCCAAAATTGTTTGCACTAGAATAAACTTAGGATAACCCAGGAAAAGTGAAAACTGATTCTTTGTAAGAAAGATATTGATGACAGTGATGTGAGCCCACTCTGACTGGTATCTTTTCAGATAGACAGTTTCTTGCTTCAAGGTCTGAGAAAGACTAGAGTTTCCCTGGTAACAGTAATGAAGGGTCAGTCCTCTTGTATTTACCTTTGCTCTTCTGTCTAAAATTGTATTTGCCTTGTCAATAGAAGATCTAGGTTGTTTTTCTCTGCCTTAATATGTTGTGATGGTAACAATTACTATTAGTGGAGGCTGTATTTACGTATTTCTTTAATTCATATAAAAGTTTCAAAATTGGAATATCTGGGTCGACATAAAGTATGAACTCTGGCTAAGGTTCATAGTATGTTGTTTAGTTGCTAAGTCCTGTCTGACTCTTTGCAACCCTGTGGACTGTAGCCCACCAGGCTGCTCTGTCCATGGGATTTCCCAGGCAAGGATACTGGAGTGGATTGTCATTTCCTTCTCCAGGAGATCTTCCCAACCCAGGGACTGAACCTGCATCTCCTGCATTGGCAGGCGGATTCTTTACCACTGAGCCACCTGGAAAGCTCGAGAGACATAAATTATGCTTCTTTTTATACTTTCATTTTCATAAATATATACAAGTTTATATATATATATATACACGTTTTTCTATTGGGTAAATATATTATACTTTGTATATAATGAACATTTGTGTGCAGGTTTTTGAGTGGATATATGTTTTCAATCTCTTGGATGTATTTCTAGGAGTAGAATTGCCAGATCGTGTGGTAATTCACGTGTAATATTTTGAGGAATGGCCAGGCTTTTCCAAGGTGGTTGCACCAGTTTACATTCCCACCAGCAGTGTACGAAGGTTCTAGTTTCTCTGTGTCCTTGCAACATTTATATTATTATGAGTGTTTTGGATTATAACTGTCCTAGGGCTATGAAGTAGCATCTCAGTATGATCTTGATTTGTATTTCCCTGATGCCTAATGAGGTAGAGCTTCTTTTTGTATGTTTATGGACCATTTGTATATATTCTTTGGAACAATGTCTGTTGAGATTCTTCGCCAGGTTTTTGTTGGGTTGGTTTTCTAAAAATTATTTTGTAAGAATTCTTTATATATTCTAGATATATGATTTGCAAATATTTTCTTGTTCTGTGGGTGGTCTTCTCACTTTCTTTTTTTTTCTTCTTTCTTGATAGTGTCCTTTGAACCACAAAAGTTTTACATTGTGACATAGTTCAGTTTATTTTTTATTTTCTATTTGTGCTTTTTATGTTAAATATAAGAAACTATTGCCTAATAAGTGGTCGTGAAGATTTGTTCCTGTAGTTTCTTCTAAGAGCTTTGTGATTTTAGCCTTATATTTTAAGCCTTGAATCCAGTTTAGTCAATTTTTGTGTAAGGTGGGACTCTAACTTCATTCTTCTGCATGTGGATGTGGAACTGTCCTTTCTTTCTCCCATTGGGTTGTCTTCACACCCTTGTTGAAAGTTCACTGACCTTAAATGTGAGGGTTTACCTCTGGGCTGTTGATTCTATTCCCTTGTACAGTATGTCTGTCTGTCCTATGTTGGTGTCACACTATCTTGATTAATATAGCTTTACTCTTCTCCTTTTAATACTCACATATTAAAAGGCGCATTTAAGTTGTATACAGTGGCATCATCTCTTATTGGATAAGGTAATAAAGCCAATGGGAGAGGCACAGAACAAACACAGCTGAAGTTACCTTAGGAAGGTGCAGCATTGGAGGTCAAGTACTATTTTTCATTGGTTCATCGCAGCCATATTTTTACTCGTTTTTTTTAGTTGAGCACCAGCTAGAGTCAGCTTCCATTTAGGGGCCCTGCTATTTGCAAAATACTGACCTTTAAGCATCAGAATTTCAGTGCAAATTCACATTTCCTTGCCCCATCCCTCATAGTACAGATGCTCATTGACTGGGGAGCTGGCAGAATTTTTTACACTGTTCAGTTCAAGTATTTCTCCCTTCTCTGCCACTCTTCCTCTGTCTTCTTCCTCTTTCTACCTGGCTCTCCTCTTCCCTCCTTTTTTCCCGTCTCTTTCTCTTTCTTTCAGTACCCCCATCGCCTCCCAGCACTCCTTGCTGAATTTCTGTATCTTCGTGTGGCTGTGATATGACTTACAGCCCTGAATTTAAATGTATAAAAAATGAACCAACCTCTGTCTCTCATGGTTTTTGTGTGTTTTTCATTTTTTGGCCACACTGCACGGCAGGTGGAATTGTAGTTTCCTGACCAGGGATTGCCCCCTGCACTGGAAGCATAGTCTTAACTATTGGATCGCCAGGGAGGTCTCCTCTAACCGTTTTGATTACAGCAAGGTGAAATTAACCTTGTGGCAAGCACTCAGAGGACAGGCTGTCCTAGATACTTCTGAGGGTCTCAGCTGCAGGTGGCCTGGTAGTGAAGGTGATGCTTTAATCCTCTGATGCTGTTAAAGAAATAAACCCTTGGACTTGTATTCACACAATGAGCTGGAAAGGGGTTGCCCTTCTTCAGTACTAGCCCCATGTCCCCTGGCCTACTTGTTGAGGACTTCCTGCACAGTTAATGTCCTTGTTCATTTGTCTTGATTTCCCTGAGATGAGGATCTTTCAAGAGGGTGGGGGCAGGGCAGGAGACCTTTCTCCACACAGCTGTTACAAACAACTAGAAAGCATTTTCTATACTTGAACAGGTTTCTAGAGTTTAGATTTGTTCTGTTGACGTTTATTGTGCCACATCAGGTTACTTAGATCTCTGGGAAGATCACTGGCTAGTGGGAGATGAGTGAACAGTTAGATAATAAGGAGAGTTTGCTTGGTTTCCTGATCAAAGAGACTGTGACATAATGGTAAAACACGTATGAAACTCAGAACCAAGTAGTAACAAAAAAGTAAAAATCATTCATGTAGCCACATTGAGGTCACAAGTTATTTTAGTTCAGAATTACTTAGCATCTCGTGCTCTTTAGCTGGACATTGATCTGGTTGTTTTTAAGGAGTATGAATTCTCAGTAGGGAGGATACTGCCTTCAAGGGCACAAAAATTGGTTCTTGGAGAGGCTAAAATCTTGGATATGACAGTGGTGTGTGCCCCTCCAAAGGGCCAGAGTATATAAACAGGTGTTTACATTTCGTGAGTGAGGGGAGTGATTAGGGAAGAAAATGTCTTAAAAGGTTCCTTGGAGGGTACTGCTCCTTCAAAATGATGTGTTGAAGTTCTCATCCCTTGTACCTCAGAATGTGACTAGTTTGGAGACAGGGCTTTGTAGCGGTAATTAAGGTAAAATGAATTTATTAGGATGGGCTCTAATCCAGCATGACTGGTGTCCTTATAAGAAGAAGAGATTAGTACAAAGTCGAGCGTAGAGAAAGGACTGTGTGAAGACAGGGAGATGATGGCCATCCCCAGGCCAGGGAGAGAAGCCTCAGAAGAAAACCCTGCTGACACCTTGGTCTGGGACTTCTAGCCTACAGAACTGTGAGGAAATAAATTTATGTTGTTTAAGCCATTCAGTCTGTGCTTTGTTTTGGCAGCCCTGGCAGGCTAATAAAGGGAGGGAAGTGATAATGACAAAAGGTTTGAGACATACCAGTGGAGAACAACCGACTCTATTTTATGTTCTTTTACATTTAGATCTATCTTTTTCAGTGCTCTATGTTACTAAAAAATTGCAGCATTGCAATTTTATAATCTCATTAATAGGTACCGTTCACAAAGGAATGTATCCTTCCACATCAGTATCTAATTGCTCTGTGCAGGGCTTAGGTATTCAGATTCCTATTTTATAGATGCCTCTGGGCATTTATGCAGGTTGTTCCTGCTTCCTGGAAAGACACTTCCCTGCCCCTGCGTACCTCCCCGCCTCTTTCCTCTGCTAAATTCCTCAGGACTTAGCTTCCTTCAGAAGACTCTTCTCTGACCTGCTAACATGCTTCTTAGCACTGTTTCCCCACCGTGGTGCCAGTCACCTGAACTGTGTTGCCTGTTGTCTGTTTCCTTTACCAGACTGGCAACCCTATGAATGGGAACTCTGTCTCTCATCACTGAATTTCCAGCATCTAGCAGTGTTCTTGCCCGGAGAATCCCAGGGACCAGGGAGCCTGGTGGGCTGCTGTCTGTGGGGTCACACAGAGTTGGACATGACTGAAGTGACTTAGGAGCAGCAGCAGCAGAATGCCAGGATATTTTATTTATGGATGTATCAGATTGTATTGCTAATAATTTGGACTTAGTTTTCTAGCATCTAAATTCAGCTCTTTCTCAACGATGTCATGCTTTCTCTAAGGATGCATCTGAATTATGTCACAATGGGTGTGGTTTTGTCTCTAAGTACAAAAGAATACAAGTGGGGTCTGCTCTGCATGTGCTGTAGGCCCATTTCACAGCCTGCCAGTGTGGCATGTATGTGTGTGTCTCTGTATGTGTATAATGGACTCAACCGTGGCTTGTTCCCAGAGCATTTCATACTACCTATCACGTCAAAAGAGGCTTATTTGTCCTTTTATAATTTCTTGGTAACTTCCTGGGGAAGACCCTGATACTGGGGAAAATCGAGGGCAGGAGGAGAAGGGAGCAACAAAGGATGAGATGGTTGGATGGCATCACCGACTCAAAGGACATGCGTCTGAGCAAACTCCAGGAAGTAGTGAAAGACCCGGTAGTCCATGGGGCCGCAAAGAGTCAGACACGACTGAGTGACTGAACAACAAAGTAGCTTCTTATTGGAGATTGTGATACAGCCAGTTTCCTTCTTCCTTCCAGCTGTTGCTGCTGCTAAGTCGCTTCAGTCATGTCCGACTCTGTGCGACCCCGTAGACAGCAGCCCACCAGGCTCCCCCATCCCTGGGATTCTCCAGGAAAGATCACTAGAGTGGGTTGCCATTTCCTTCTCCAATGCATGAAAGTGAAAAGTGAAAGTGAAGTCGCTCAGTCGTGTCCGATTCTTACCGACCCCATGGACTGCAGCCTACCAGGCTCCTCTCTGTCCATGGGATTTTCTAGGCAAGAGTACTGGAGTGGGGTGCCATTGCCTTCTCCGCCAGCTGTTGCTAGACATGGCTATTGGACAGTGTTTATGATACAGCATGAAGCTGACAGAGCTGAATCCAGCTTATATGTACAACATGATTGCAGTTGTTTTGTTCCTTCTTTTCACATACAACCTGCAAGTGGCAGGCTAGGTCCTGGGATATGAAGATGACTAAGGGAAGCCTTAGTCATGAAAACAGATGGATTCTACAGGGATAGATGAATTCAGCAGGAACAGTGCTTCAGCAGAGATAGGAGGAGGATGCTGTGAGGTCTGACGAGCCCAGCGGATCCTTTGCCTGAAGATATTTTGGGAGGATGTTGTACGTGAGCTGGGTTTGCAGGGGGAAGAGTGGGAATTTGCCAGATGAAAAGTGGGTAAGAGATACACAAAGGCATCAACCTATGGAAAGGTCTGGTCCAAAAATGAATGTGTATATTGTAAAAAATTAAAAAGAATAGTTGGTGTTTCATGGTTGTGGAATTATCGGTAGGTTTCTTTTCTCCTTTTTTAGAATTTCTCTTACTATTTTTGCTCTATTCTTTTCATAACTCGAAATAAAATCAGAGAAAAGCCTGTGATGATTGTATCAGACCATTAGAGTGAATTACTTTGTCATTGTCTGTATTTGTACTTAATTTAACATCCAGATTAAAAACCTAGTATTGCCTATTTGACTAAATTGTTATTGTTTTTATTGTTGTTGTTACTAGCTTTTTTAGGAGAGAACACAGACAAGGATACCATTTGGTTCCTTTTTCTGATAACTGACCCCAAGTTTCTTTTTCCTTTGAGTGTTCATTGTCTGACTGTCATCTGGGCCACGAGGATTGACCTGGAGGGGGTTATTTGCTGAAGTTCATGGGAAAAAAGTGTCTTTTAGCTTAGTTGGCAGAGAGAGTTGACCCTGGATGCAATTAATGGAATGCATTCAACTAAGAAGGTGAGACAGCAGGGTGGCTGAGAGGGACCTGGAAGAGACTGGATAATTTTAGTTACAGGGGAAGAATCCACAGATGGAACTCTCAGAGGCACAGCAGGTCCGGGGAATGGAGCAAAAAACACTGGGNCCGACCCCATGGACTGCAGCCTACCAGGCTCCTCTCTGTCCATGGGATTTTCTAGGCAAGAGTACTGGAGTGGGGTGCCATTGCCTTCTCCGCCAGCTGTTGCTAGACATGGCTATTGGACAGTGTTTATGATACAGCATGAAGCTGACAGAGCTGAATCCAGCTTATATGTACAACATGATTGCAGTTGTTTTGTTCCTTCTTTTCACATACAACCTGCAAGTGGCAGGCTAGGTCCTGGGATATGAAGATGACTAAGGGAAGCCTTAGTCATGAAAACAGATGGATTCTACAGGGATAGATGAATTCAGCAGGAACAGTGCTTCAGCAGAGATAGGAGGAGGATGCTGTGAGGTCTGACGAGCCCAGCGGATCCTTTGCCTGAAGATATTTTGGGAGGATGTTGTACGTGAGCTGGGTTTGCAGGGGGAAGAGTGGGAATTTGCCAGATGAAAAGTGGGTAAGAGATACACAAAGGCATCAACCTATGGAAAGGTCTGGTCCAAAAATGAATGTGTATATTGTAAAAAATTAAAAAGAATAGTTGGTGTTTCATGGTTGTGGAATTATCGGTAGGTTTCTTTTCTCCTTTTTTAGAATTTCTCTTACTATTTTTGCTCTATTCTTTTCATAACTCGAAATAAAATCAGAGAAAAGCCTGTGATGATTGTATCAGACCATTAGAGTGAATTACTTTGTCATTGTCTGTATTTGTACTTAATTTAACATCCAGATTAAAAACCTAGTATTGCCTATTTGACTAAATTGTTATTGTTTTTATTGTTGTTGTTACTAGCTTTTTTAGGAGAGAACACAGACAAGGATACCATTTGGTTCCTTTTTCTGATAACTGACCCCAAGTTTCTTTTTCCTTTGAGTGTTCATTGTCTGACTGTCATCTGGGCCACGAGGATTGACCTGGAGGGGGTTATTTGCTGAAGTTCATGGGAAAAAAGTGTCTTTTAGCTTAGTTGGCAGAGAGAGTTGACCCTGGATGCAATTAATGGAATGCATTCAACTAAGAAGGTGAGACAGCAGGGTGGCTGAGAGGGACCTGGAAGAGACTGGATAATTTTAGTTACAGGGGAAGAATCCACAGATGGAACTCTCAGAGGCACAGCAGGTCCGGGGAATGGAGCAAAAAACACTGGGCAGGTGAAGTTGTGCTGTACAGGAAACGAAGTCTGCAGACACTTGGCTGGTGGTAGAAGGCTCCTTTTACGTGGAGTCCAGCGTGTCTTGCCAGGGCAGGGGAAGCCATTTAAAGGCACCATGCCGGCCCAGTCACCAGGCGCTGGAGCTTTTCCCAAAACAGCTTCAGAGCGAGGCTGAATAGACTTTTCAGTGCTCAGTGGATACTGAAGGTTACCGTCGACTCTAATGGTCTATACGCAGAGATGTCTCCTTTCTGATTTTGTGGAAGGAAGACTTACAAAAAAGATTTTTGATTACTTCATATTTGAACTATCACACTGCCCCCCACCTTTCAGAGGAAGTAGGAATAGACATGGCTTATTAGGTAGGTGCTTAAGACTTTTTTTTTTTGGTCTAATAATTGTTGATTGTGTCTGGGTCCAAACCAAACTTATTTCTCATGTGCCCCTAATAACTTTTTCTTTTAATTCTCTTTCTCCTCTTTAAAAAATGAAAAAGCCTTAACTTTGTGCAGTAGCAAATTTGTCTTTTCCCCAGTGACATAAGGCAGGGCAGAAGTTGGTTTACCATTTAAACAGTTTAATAATTTGAATGATTAGAACCTGAACACTGGAAGAGTGAGATGAATGGGGTTATATGAGACAGGATAAGGAAAACTACCACTCAGAAGCAATGTTTTCTCATTGCTCTTGTTTTATTAGCTGAGTATTGAATATTTTAAATTACCCCTTGAAACGATGTTGAAAGATATGGTGATAAAAAAAAACTGGAAGAAATTATTTCATAATAGTAGCATTTGCTGGATATATGATCATGGGTTCTGACCCATAAAATACTATATATATATCTTTAGAGGTGGCTTAAACAATTCAAAGTTTGATTTCCACAAATCATCTTACATTATTTGTAAGCAACCACGTGTGCTGGATCAGATATTAAATTGCACCAGATTTTCCCTGGTCTTCAGGGGCTGTCATGGCATGCATCCAGAGATCAGATGTCACCTCTGCCTAAGACGTCCTATATACATTTTCAGTTTTTTTACAGTAATATTATAACATACATGCATGGTACTGCATGGGTGATTACAGAAGTCTTGTTTGTCAGATAATCCCTGCTTATAAACTAAAGTGTGGCTCCCAGTTTTATGGAATCTCCTTTGAGCTGGAGTATGGCACATGCTGTGGTAGATGGTGGTAGCTTGCCAACTCATTAGTAAGGTCAATTTTCTAGAAGATATAGTTACAAAATAAAGGCCCCTCTCTCATCAACGGATAGTTTCAGTGGCAAAGTCAAGGTGACAAGACTTAAAATATTTATTACCTTTAAAGGCATCCACCCTTTTATGAGCAGCAACCAGGACACCAGACCTTTATTAAAAAAGATAAAGGATGTGTTTAGAGCAGCAACACCTTGTCTCTAAAAACAAAATTCCGAAAATGTCTCGTTTCTCAAGCTGTATTAGATCTGTACACTTGTTTTCTCTTGCTCCAGTTATCTTGTTATCATAGATAAATTAAACACCTGCATGATGTCTTCGGTTTAAATTCTTTCATATCAACGCCACTTAGTACTATTTTGCTGAAGACCCATCTGGATGGTGTATGGAGAATGTATCACATATAGTTTTATTTTTAATGATCTGAGCACCTGTACAGCAGGACTGCCAGAAATCCAAAGATCTCCTTGTTGTAGAATGCTCAGGCAAAAGGGCTAATTAATTTTCTGACCAAAGTATTTTTTGTTTCCTGCCTCTATTCATTCAACTAGAGGAGGTACATATTTAATATTTAAGTTATTTAATATTTGTGGTTGATCATGGTGACATCATGAAAAGTTAAATAATGTGTTAGTTGAAGACAGCAGTTAAGAGATGGAGCAAAACACGAAGAGTCAAATGAACGCTCTGAAGTCATAAAGGAAAAATACCGTTTTAGGCTAAGGTGGTAAGAGAGGACTTTGGGAGGGCTGTGTGAATTTTTGTTCATTCATTCAATAAGTGATACTGGGAAAACTGGACAACTACATGTAAAAGAATGAAATTAGAACATTCTCTAACACCATATACAAAAATAAAATGGATTAAAGACCTAAATGTAAGATTGGATACTGTATAGCCCCTAAGAGGGAGACAAGAGCAGAATACTCTGACACAAATGCAGCAAAGTATTTTTTGGAGCCATCTCCCAAAGTAAAGGGAATAAAAGCAAAAATAAACGGATGGGACCTAATTAAACTTAAAAGCTTTTGTACAGCAAAGGAAACCATAAACAAGATGAAAAGACAGCCTACTGAAGGGGAGGAAATATTTGTAAACGATAGGACAGATAAGGAGTTAATATCCAATGTATATAAATAATTCATACAACTCCACATCAAAAACCAAACAGCTCAATTAAAGAATGGGCTGAAGACCTGAATAGGCATTTTTTTGCAGAGAGGAAATGCAGATGGCCAACAGGCACATGAAAGGACACACGTCTTTGCTAATCGTCAGGGAGACGAGCATCAAAACCACAATGAAATAGACCTCACAACCTGTCAGAATGGCCATCTTCAAAAAGAACACAAGTAACAAATGCTGAAGAGAATGTGGAGAAAAGGGTGCTCTTCTTTGTTAGTGGGAATGCAAGTTGATCCAGCTACTGTCGAAAACTACAGTAGAGAGGTTTCGCACAAAAACCAAAATGCCACATGATCCAGCAGTTCCACCCTGGGCATATATCTGAAAGAAACAAAAGCACTGATTTGAAAAGATACACATCCTAGTGTTCCTGAGTGAGTGAGTGAAGGAAAGTCACTCAGTCATGTCTGACTCTTTGCGACCCCATGGACTATACAGACCAGAATACTGGAGTGGCTAGCCTTTCCCTTCTCCAGGGGATCTTCCCAACCCAGGGATTAAATCTGGGTCTCCCACATTGCGGGCAGATTCTTTACCAGCTGAGCTTCATAGCAGCACTGTTTACAGTAACCAAGATACAGAAACAACCTAAGTATACACCAACAGATGAATGAATCAAGAGGATGTGACATACACACACCTACTCACAAACACAATGAAATACTACTCAGCCACAGAAAAGAACAAAATTTTGCCATTTGTAGCAACATGCATGGACTTGGGCATTATGCCAAGTGAAACAAGTCAGAGGAAAACAAATACTGTATGATAGCACTTATGTGTGGATTCTAAAAAGTATAACAAACTAGCGAATATAGCAGAAAAGAAGTGAACTGAGGGATACAGAGAACAAACTACTGGTTTTCGGTTGAGGTTGCAATATAGAGGTTGGGAGTGGGAAACAAACTGTTGGGTGTAAGATAAGATTCAAGGATGTATTGTACAACATGGGGAATATTGCCAATATTTTGTAATAACTAAATGGAAAGTAACCTTTAAAAATTGTATACAAATATAGAAAAGTTTAAAAAAAAAAGAAGGTTTATTGAAATCTTACTAAGTTCCTGAAACCTCTGTAGGTATTAGGCATACAGTGGTGGACAAGATCTGAGAAGGTAATGGCAACCACTCCAGTACTCTTGCCTGGAAAATCCCATGGACGGAGGAGCCTGGTGGGCTGCAGTCCATGGGGTCGCTAAGAGTGGGGTACGACTGAGCGACTTCACTTTCGCTTTTCACTTTCATGCATTGGAGAAAGAAATGGCAACCCACTCGAGTGTTCTTGCCTGGAGAATCCCAGGGACGGGGGAGCCTCATGGGCTACTGTTTATGGGGTCGCACAGAGTCGGACACGATTGAAGCGACTTAGCAGCAGCAGCAGTGGACAAGATTGACCAGTTCTCTGCTCTTAAAATGCTTAAATTCTGGTGGAAGAACAAGGCAAAAAATCTATTTAACAGGAAATATTTGATAATGGTTCTGCAGAAATTTAATGTAAGGTGGTATGATAGAACATCTTGGGAGATTGTTTTAGATTGTTGGTCTGTAGGCTGCTTGAAGCGGTGGTTTTAGCTGAGACCTGAATGACAGGAAGGAAGCAGCCATGGGACATCTGGGCCCTCTAGTGAGAGGGGCAGCCCGTGCCCAGGCCTTTGGGCAGCAAGGAGCTGGAGTTGTTTGAGGAACAAGGTGATGAGGTAAGAAGAGTTGGTAGGGGTCCCAGATCACATGGACCCGTGGGGTTTTTGATCGCTTTGGATTGAATGCTAATTGCAGTGGTGAACTGGAGGAGGCTTTTGAGCACAGGAGGGCCACGAGCTTGTTTCTGTTGAAGAATTTCGTTGTGGACACTGTGAAGAATGAATTTGTGGAAGGCAGGAGCAAAAGCAGAGATACTAAGTAGGAGACGACTGTAGAAGTCCAAATGAGGGACTGTGGTGTCTTCCTCCAGAGGGTGGTGAGGGCATGGAGTGAGGTGGATAGATTTGGGGTGTGTTTTAGGTACAGAGGCTGCAGGATCTGCTAACAGATTTAAAATGCGATGTGAGGCACTACTATATAGAAAATGAATACACAACAAGAACCTTCTGTATAGTACACGGAACTGTACTCAATATTTGATAACCTATATGGGAATAGAGTCTGAAAAAGAATATGTATGTATATAAACCAAATCACTTTGCTGTATACCTGAAACAAACACCACATTGTAAATCAACTATACATCAACTTAAAAATGAAATTAGATGTGAGGAAAATAGTAATCAAAGATGCCTTATAGGTTTCTAGCTTAAGCAACTGGATAAATGATGATGAACTTTGAAAAAAGGATGGAATTTGGAGGAAGAGTCAAGAGTTTCAAACATAGAGATAGGAATAGATAGAGCTTATGGGGTAGGCTTTTATGATTTGATAAAAACCAGTTTTTCTCAGTGCTTCCGAGAACAGAGACATCATATTCTATTCAGTATATTTGGGAAAAATTATAAATGTATTGTTTTTTCTATGTGATAGCCTGTCAGCAGAAGTGGAACAGAAAGTTTGGGGAAAAAGAAGAGTAGAAAATGGTAACAAGAGGAATAAGCAAGTCAGAGAAAGACACAGGGATGGAAAGATACAGAAAAAAAATTACAGATAAAAGACAGATGCTCAAAATTAGAGACACAAAGGACACGCAATCCCACACAGATTCTGCATTCTACACTTAAAGCCAGAGATGGATGCTGGAGGCAGTTATAAGGAGGTCAGAACATTTTTTCTTTCTTGTAATTAACTGTGGAAGTGGTACTGAGTTACCGACCAAAGGCAAATGAGACCAAATCTTTTTCAGAAGTGGAAGAGATTCCTTTCTTCCATTCTTTATTATTAGAAAGGATCTTATACCCTGAAGTGTTTCCAGGATAAAAATGTTTTTTACAGTTTGTTATGAATATAACCTGGAAAATAAATCAGTAGCAATGCACAATTATTTGTTTTGTAAAGAAAAGAGGCTCTCCAAAGGAGTTCTTTCTCCTTAGTGGACAAAGTGAGAAATTAGCTATCAATTAACAGGCTAAGCTGAGCTGGGGGAATAAACACATAAACACACACACAGTAAACTCATGCATGCCATGGCATACTCTAAATGCACCTGCATTTAATTTAGTAAATAGGCTCCATTTAGAATAGAAAAACAATTTGAGATTTTTCTGTTTCATTATTGTAAGGAGGATCTATAGCCACCCTAGATTCATTATTGATTTTCTTAAAAATTGGTTATTGGTTAAAAATGTGCTTACCAGAATCCATAAGGACCTATGAATGAATCTAGTCAACAGGGAGATAAGAGGAAGAGGGTTTTAGATAGGTATGTAAATAGAAGACCAAGAAACTTGCTATGTGCACTGTAAAAATACATATTATTGGGATCTTGGGTTTGCTTCATCTGCAAAGACCTGTGAAATTATCACAGATAATAAAAGTACTTCAGAATTTAAAAGCCATGAAACTACATTGGACTGAAAAATTAGGAACTACACTGGGCTGAGGATTTTTCTTTGTATCCCACCTACTCATTCCTTCTTCCTTCCCTTTGTCTTTCCTTAGCATTGGAGAAAGAAATGGCAACCCACTCGAGTGTTCTTGCCTGGAGAATCCCAGGGACGGGGGAGCCTCATGGGCTACTGTTTATGGGGTCGCACAGAGTCGGACACGATTGAAGCGACTTAGCAGCAGCAGCAGTGGACAAGATTGACCAGTTCTCTGCTCTTAAAATGCTTAAATTCTGGTGGAAGAACAAGGCAAAAAATCTATTTAACAGGAAATATTTGATAATGGTTCTGCAGAAATTTAATGTAAGGTGGTATGATAGAACATCTTGGGAGATTGTTTTAGATTGTTGGTCTGTAGGCTGCTTGAAGCGGTGGTTTTAGCTGAGACCTGAATGACAGGAAGGAAGCAGCCATGGGACATCTGGGCCCTCTAGTGAGAGGGGCAGCCCGTGCCCAGGCCTTTGGGCAGCAAGGAGCTGGAGTTGTTTGAGGAACAAGGTGATGAGGTAAGAAGAGTTGGTAGGGGTCCCAGATCACATGGACCCGTGGGGTTTTTGATCGCTTTGGATTGAATGCTAATTGCAGTGGTGAACTGGAGGAGGCTTTTGAGCACAGGAGGGCCACGAGCTTGTTTCTGTTGAAGAATTTCGTTGTGGACACTGTGAAGAATGAATTTGTGGAAGGCAGGAGCAAAAGCAGAGATACTAAGTAGGAGACGACTGTAGAAGTCCAAATGAGGGACTGTGGTGTCTTCCTCCAGAGGGTGGTGAGGGCATGGAGTGAGGTGGATAGATTTGGGGTGTGTTTTAGGTACAGAGGCTGCAGGATCTGCTAACAGATTTAAAATGCGATGTGAGGCACTACTATATAGAAAATGAATACACAACAAGAACCTTCTGTATAGTACACGGAACTGTACTCAATATTTGATAACCTATATGGGAATAGAGTCTGAAAAAGAATATGTATGTATATAAACCAAATCACTTTGCTGTATACCTGAAACAAACACCACATTGTAAATCAACTATACATCAACTTAAAAATGAAATTAGATGTGAGGAAAATAGTAATCAAAGATGCCTTATAGGTTTCTAGCTTAAGCAACTGGATAAATGATGATGAACTTTGAAAAAAGGATGGAATTTGGAGGAAGAGTCAAGAGTTTCAAACATAGAGATAGGAATAGATAGAGCTTATGGGGTAGGCTTTTATGATTTGATAAAAACCAGTTTTTCTCAGTGCTTCCGAGAACAGAGACATCATATTCTATTCAGTATATTTGGGAAAAATTATAAATGTATTGTTTTTTCTATGTGATAGCCTGTCAGCAGAAGTGGAACAGAAAGTTTGGGGAAAAAGAAGAGTAGAAAATGGTAACAAGAGGAATAAGCAAGTCAGAGAAAGACACAGGGATGGAAAGATACAGAAAAAAAATTACAGATAAAAGACAGATGCTCAAAATTAGAGACACAAAGGACACGCAATCCCACACAGATTCTGCATTCTACACTTAAAGCCAGAGATGGATGCTGGAGGCAGTTATAAGGAGGTCAGAACATTTTTTCTTTCTTGTAATTAACTGTGGAAGTGGTACTGAGTTACCGACCAAAGGCAAATGAGACCAAATCTTTTTCAGAAGTGGAAGAGATTCCTTTCTTCCATTCTTTATTATTAGAAAGGATCTTATACCCTGAAGTGTTTCCAGGATAAAAATGTTTTTTACAGTTTGTTATGAATATAACCTGGAAAATAAATCAGTAGCAATGCACAATTATTTGTTTTGTAAAGAAAAGAGGCTCTCCAAAGGAGTTCTTTCTCCTTAGTGGACAAAGTGAGAAATTAGCTATCAATTAACAGGCTAAGCTGAGCTGGGGGAATAAACACATAAACACACACACAGTAAACTCATGCATGCCATGGCATACTCTAAATGCACCTGCATTTAATTTAGTAAATAGGCTCCATTTAGAATAGAAAAACAATTTGAGATTTTTCTGTTTCATTATTGTAAGGAGGATCTATAGCCACCCTAGATTCATTATTGATTTTCTTAAAAATTGGTTATTGGTTAAAAATGTGCTTACCAGAATCCATAAGGACCTATGAATGAATCTAGTCAACAGGGAGATAAGAGGAAGAGGGTTTTAGATAGGTATGTAAATAGAAGACCAAGAAACTTGCTATGTGCACTGTAAAAATACATATTATTGGGATCTTGGGTTTGCTTCATCTGCAAAGACCTGTGAAATTATCACAGATAATAAAAGTACTTCAGAATTTAAAAGCCATGAAACTACATTGGACTGAAAAATTAGGAACTACACTGGGCTGAGGATTTTTCTTTGTATCCCACCTACTCATTCCTTCTTCCTTCCCTTTGTCTTTCCTTTTTTTTTTTTTTTTTTTCAAATTTTTAATATTTTCTTAAGAGGACATGGAAGGAGCACTTAGTTAAGATATTATATAATATTTGGATTCTGTTATTTCTGATTATGACCTAGTATTTTTGTGAAAAAACAAAAACAAAAAACAACTGGNTTTTTTTTTTTTTTTTTTTCAAATTTTTAATATTTTCTTAAGAGGACATGGAAGGAGCACTTAGTTAAGATATTATATAATATTTGGATTCTGTTATTTCTGATTATGACCTAGTATTTTTGTGAAAAAACAAAAACAAAAAACAACTGGACTAGATTTCTAGAATCTACTTTTACACTAGAAAACAGTACTCAATATGAAATTTGCATTTATCCTCTTGTTCTGGCTTTTTGCCTTTTGGGATATTTATGATGATGTTCATAATACCGTTATCATCAGGGTCAGCTCTGCTCGACTCCAGGACAGAAGGAGGCCACAGGCACTGAGAAATGTCTGATGAGATGACTGGGGGTGTGTTTTGATTTAGAAAGACAGATAAATTATCACCATCCTTTCTCAGTGAATGATATTAAATATCTGCCCCCAAGAGGAGTTGTTTATGAATGGCGATTCAGGACAGAGAAGTAGACCAGAAAATAGTCTGGTGAGTATAGAAAGATTTATGCAGGGGTTGTTACCATGTGAATTTTTCTTGGACGTTTCAAGATGAGTTTTGATCATTACACATAACTTCATCAAAGGTTAGGTAAATGGATTACATAGGAAACCATTTTATATGTTAAAAGAGAGACATGTTGACCTGAATTAACACTTAAGCCATGCATAAATCTCTTGGAGCACAGCCTTCACTGAAGGCGATGTGATTGTCACAAAGCTTCACAGTTTGGGTTTATGGGCAAGTGTGGGTGGGTCTGAGTGGAAAGCTGGTGCTTGGCCAAGAGCAAATCCTACTTCCTGGCATAGCTTCTCTACAGACGTTCTTATCCAGGTGACAGAGATTAGCTTTCAGGAGGAAAAGGTGAGTGTAGAAGGGGAAAGTCTGAGGGATGTGTGTTGCCCCTCACTAAATAGTTCCCGCCACTTTCACATCCCTCCACCAGGAGTTTTTAAAAAATAGTAGTGGAATCTTCATTGTAACATCTATTTATGTGGTTCTTTTGGAACCCGTAATGTCGCCCCTTTTTATTTTCAAGTGGGAATTACTCAAGTCTGTGTTTGGCTGACAGTCGTATCAGCTCCAGTGTGGGGTGGTTGGGAGAGTGCCTGGGACTTGGAGCCGGAGGGGTCTTCTGGAAATTCTCCTGCTGAACAGCTGTGTGACTCCAGAGCTGTCTGCTCTGCTGGGCACTGGAGTCCACAACTGTACCTGGGGGACAACCTTTTCCTGGAATGGAGCAGAAAGTAAATATTTTAGGTTTCCCAGGCCACATGTGGTCTCTGTTAAATATTCTACTTTGGTTTTGTTTGTTAGAACCATTAAAAAATATAAAAAAAACATTCTTAGGTCCTGGGCCACACATAAGCAAGCCATGGGCTAAACTTGGCTCCTTTGCTTTAGTTTGCCACCACCATGTGAATAGAATAGAAAAGGAGCGGGGAGAAGTAAAGGGAGTTTAAACTGGCACTTTTTAGATATAAGACTGAGTGAGGTACACTGGCTAAAGCATAAATTCTGGAGGCAAGGGGTTTTCTTTTATTTTAAATATTATGTATTTATTTCATGATTTAGTTTCCCTTTTGTTTGTATTTTTCTCAGTTTTAAACGTGATTTCATTCCTTAGTCCTAATCTTCATCTTTCCAAGCATATTACTATTTACCCTTGGTAGCTCTCCGCAAATTTCTTATTTGCTCAGAGAAGCAATCTAGTTAGAGGAATGGCTTTCTTTGCAGATGCAGATGTGACCTTTCACTTACAAAAAGGAAGCAGCCATTTTTTTACCCCTGGAAGCCTAAGAAAAGAAGTATTAAATAGGCCTGACCCCAGCCGCTCTGAACTTCGGGAGGGAGCAGCTGGCAGGGAGCAAAGGATGGGGGA
>SJYX01008353.1:112395-145911 GCA_006410675.1 Oreotragus oreotragus
GGTGCTGGTGGTGGGGAGGGGTGGGACAGGGTGGATGGTGATGAGTGTTAAGAAATACCCAATTCTTCTTTTTCTGATGGAGTTGCATCCTGTTGCTCACATGTAACCGACAGTCCAGAATTCTATGTATAAAGACCCCTTAGCCCATACTGGGATGTACTGGTGTTTCTGTCTCCTGAAAGACAAGACTCAGAAGAGGGTGCTATGGATCACACACTCCAGTACCCCTGTGAACCCCAGTCCAGCACCCCTCTCTTTCTTTCTCTTCTCAGACTGCCTGGTTCAGTCCAGGAACTGTCCGGCCACAGCACTCTCCTGTCACGGCCCAGTGAGTTCCCACTTTCTCCGCTGTTGTTATTGGTGGCATGGTGGGTGAGTTGGCCTAGCCCCCTTCATGCCATGGGGCCTGATTATCTTTGGGGGTTTGATTCCAGAACCACTCTGAACACGTCCCTTCTGTCCTCAGGCAGGCACATTTGAAGGAGCAGCCTGCTATACTCCACTCTTTCACCTCCTGTTCTCTCCTCCACCCCAGGAATTTGCTAATAGCTCCCCCTACTCCACAGAAATGCCCTGTCTCATTTTTTTCTCTTGGAAGAATGACTAGCAATTTGGGCATTGATCCTTTTCATGGACTTCAGTTCATATTTGATCCCTGTCATCATCATTATTGAAGTAATTTGTTAGTATCTGTGTCTTACTTATGGACTGTTCACTCTTCCAGGAGAAGAGAATCCTGTTTGTTCCTCATTGAATCTAAGGGCTTCCTTCTCAACAGTTATGATAACCCTGTGCAGTTGACATTATTGTACCCATTCTAATGAGGAAGCTAAAGCTCAAAAGAAGCTAAATAACTATCTTGCTCAATGTCATAATGCCAGTGTAGCAGGAGAGTTGGGATTTTGTTAGCATTTATACATGCTGGTTATACATCCCAAATGAAAGAATAGTTTACGGTTGTAAATTTAAGAAATACTCACTTTACCAAAATTTACCTGTGATTTTTGAGGGAGTAGAAGGAATAGTGGCATGAGGGAAGGGGGAATAGGATGAAGGCAGATAAAAATACAGTCGCTGGTTATAAGATAATACATGCTAGGGATATGCTCTACAGCTTGAGAAATACATACTAACTAACACTCTGTATATTATATACGAAAGTTAAGAGAGTAAATCCTGAGTCCTCAACATAAAGAAAAAATTATTAAAAAAAATTTTTGTGTGTGTTGTATCTGTATGAGATGATGAATGTTCACTAAACTTACTGAGGTAAACATTTCATGATATCCATAAGTCAAATCTTTATACTGTGCACCTTAACCTTAAACAGTGTTGTATGTCAATTATATCTCAATAAAACTGGAAGGAAAAAAAAAAGAACAATAGATTTAATATCCAAGGCCTCGGCTGAAGTGTTGCTTTAGCGATTTTTAGCCAAACCGATTTACGCCAAGGTATTTCTTCCCTCCGAGCCTTTGCTCAAACCATATATGGCATGTGGAAGTGCTCCATGAGGGTTATGCAACTAGGACTTGTTACTTAGTTTTTCATTGGAGTTTATTTATGTAGATAAATCTCAGAGACCAAATTCTGGAGAGTTATTTTTATTGTTTTAGAGTAGTATACCTCAGCCTCTTTACAAATTAGAGATATTTTCCTTTAGTTTTGAGTAGTACATGAATGAATCCTTAGTATCACCGGTAAAGTACAACATTTAGAATGTCCTACCAAGGTCTGGGAGTACAAGTGTGCATGTCTTGAAGCATTCATACCTTCATGCTGAAGTAGGATTTTGTGTGCCAGCTAAACTGGGTCACTTTCTAAGTGAAAGGAGCTTGTATTGCTCCAGACACTGAGCTGCTTATCCTTCGTTTTGTGAAGCTGTAAACACGATGCTTCCCTCTCCCTCACTGTTCTCTTGGTGGTTTTGTTACCTGAGGGTTCACTTTGCAGATTTTTTTTCCTGAGCCCTATCACTTTTCTTGATAGAATATCTACTGTTAAGGTGCCGCCTATGGGCGCTACTTCCTGTAGGGAGCTTACCTAGTGTGTGTGCAGGAGTCATTCAGACAAGAGTGGTTTTGGTGAGGGTATTAAAGGCTTTTATGGTCTCCAACACTGGATTCCCAATCGAATTGCTCCAGGTATCTGTTTATAAAGGAGGAGGATTTATTTCATGGGCTGATAGAGTTTCAGTCTATCATTAATTTGTATGAAAAGTTCTTAATGAGGAGTTTATCATTTGCTACATGTCTTCACCTTAAAATAGTTTAATTTATTTAGCAGAAATATATTGGAGGATATCTATGTGCCAGAAACTACTCTTGGTGAAGAGATAGAGACCAAGAAAGACTCACATATTCCACATTCTTTGAGCTTATAGCATAACCTGAAAGGTAAGTAAATGTTAAATCAATAGTTACACTTGGGTATGATGAATATATGCGTGGGGAAATGCAGGATTTAGAGAAGCTGTAATGGACTGCAGTGGGTATGTTTGATGCCTAGCACCCGTTTTCTAGGAATCACTCTGTATACCCAGCCATCCACATGGTTATTAAAGTGGAACCAATGCTGTTGTCACTGTTGATTGCTTCACAGATGAGCACCTTTCAAATTGGGCCAGTACCTTTTCTTACCCAGGAACTTTGGAAATGGATCAGAGGCAAGAAGACCAAGGAATTTCTGGATGTCTAAGCGGGAATGTGAAAGCCTGGTACTTTTAGGGTCACCATAAGACCTGAATGAGGGGAGGAAGCCCCAGGAAGAGAATGGGAGGAAATGAATCTGATACTCAGGGGTGTGGATACCAGAGAAGGGGAGAATTATCTTGTAGTGTTTAGGTTTCTGGTTAGAGTTCTCCATGAGAATCTTTATATTAAATGTCCCTTCTTTGCTTAAGGTAGTTTGGGTTGAATTTCTGTTTGATGACACAGAGCATTCTTTTCTAATAGAGACGTGTATAGCACAAGGACCTTATCCAAACCAAGGGATTGGGAAAGCCACTTCAGTTCAGTTCAGTTCAGTCACTCAGTCGTGTCCGACTCTTTGTGACCCCATGAATCACAGCACGCCAGGCCTCCCTATCCATCACCATCTCCCGGAGTTCACTCAGACTCAAGTCCATCGAGTCCGTGATGCCATCCAGCCATCTCATCCTCGGTCGTCCCCTTCTCCTCCTGCCCCAATCCCTCCCAGCATCAGAGTCTTTTCCAATGAGTCAACTCTTCGCGTGAGGTGGCCAAAGTACTGGAGTTTCAGCTTTAGCATCATTCCTTCCAAAGAAATCCCAGGGCTGATCTCCTTCAGAATGGACTGGTTGGATCGCCTTGCAGTCCAAGGGACTCTCAAGAGTCTTCTCCAACACCACAGTTCAAAAGCATCGATTCTTCGGTGCTCAGCTTTCTTCACAGTCCAACTTTCACATCCATACATGACCACAGGAAAAACCATAGCCTTGACTAGGCGGACCTTAGTCGGCAAAGTAATGTCTCAGCTTTTGAATATACTATCCAGGTTGGTCATAACTTTTCTTCCAAGGAGTAAGCGTCTTTTAATTTCATGGCTGCAGTCACCATCTGCAGTGATTTTGGAGCCCNGTGGTGTCATCAGCATATCTGAGGTTATTGATAGTTCTCCCGGCAATCTTGATTCCAGCTTGTGTTTCTTCCAGTCCAGCGTTTCTCATGATGTACTCTGCATAGAAGTTAAATAAGCAGGGAGACAATATAAACAGCCTTGATGTACTCCTTTTCCTATTTGGAACCAGTCTGTTGTTCCATGTCCAGTTCTAACTGTTGCTTCCTGACCTGCATACAGAGTTCTCAAGAGGCAGGTCAGGTGGTCTGGTATTCCCATCTCTTTCAGAAAGCCACTTACAACGTACTTTTTACACAGTGTTGTAATTGTTGGTTGGACTTCCAGGATAACATACCCATGATGATGTAACCCATAGTGTAGTTGAAAGTGATTTCTGTTTCTCCTCAGAATGGATTCATTCATTCATGTTGAAGGCCCGATGTCTCCCATGGAACTTACTAGGACCTGGGGGAGTAAAGTGCACTAGGCATTGGAGGAGCTTTTGCTTTTCACTAAACCACTTGCTGGCATTGTCATGGGCACTGTTATTTTCTGCTAGGTTTTGGTTACATTATGGGTTAAGTAGACTTTGGTGGGCTGGTCTGGGAAACTGGCTTCCATATGACATTGTTTCTCTGGTAAATGTATTACCTAGTTGGTAGAAGGAGAATTTGTACTTTTTGGCTATAGCAATTGATGAGTGCACCAAAAAGTCTTTGAATATTTCCTATGTGTCGGGCACTGCTCCCAGCTCTGGAAACAGTGATGAACGATGTGGAAAAGGCTCTGCCGTCACGGAGCTTAAATTTTAGTGCAGGGAGATGGGCAATAAACAGTGAACAAATACATGAACAGACAGTTTAGTTAGTAATCTGTGCCATGAGTGAAAAATAAAGATGATATGGTGAAGGAGAGTGACTGGGGTAGGGTGGAGTGTGCCTTTGGGGTCAGGAAAGGCATCACTAAAGAGGAGGGTTTTCAGGTGAGAGGCACCTGACCCAGGGAGAGAAGGGAACATGGTGTCTCCAGGGACATGGCCCTCTGTACCACCAGCTGTGAGGCAGAGACCACTTGTCAGTCCTGGGCCCTGAGGAGCAGTCCCTTTGCTATGGGAATCAGTGTGGGGTAGACCTGGGCTGTCCCAGCACCATGACTGCTAGCCACAGGTGACTCTTGAGCACTAAATGTGGCCAGTCTGAACCAAAATGTTCTATAAGTGTAAAGTACACTGGATTCCAAAGACTTAGTATGAAAAAAAAAGAGCAAACATTTCCATTATTTTTTATATTGATTACACAATGAATTGATACTCTTTTAACATACTGGCTTTATAAAATATGTGATTAAAATACATTTTTACTTTTTTAATGCACTGCTAGAAGATTGGAATTCCCTCATGGCTCTGTCAGTAAGGAATCTGTCTGCACTGCAGGAGACCTGGGTTCAGTTCCTGGGTCAGGAAGATCCCCTGGAGAAATAAATGGCAACCCACTCCAGTGTTCTTGCCTGGGAAACCTATGGACAGAGGAACCTGGCAGGCTGCAGTCCATGGGGTTGCAAGAGTCAGATACAACTTAGCCACTAAACCACCACTAGAAGATTAAAAATTTCATCTGTATACAAATGAACTTGTTTACAAAACAGAAAAGAGACTCACGGGCGTAGAAAACAGACTTGTGGTTACCAAAGGGGAAAGGGGTTGGGGAGGGATAAATTAGGATTAACATGTATTCTGGTGGAGAAAGCAATGGCACCCCACTCCAGTACTCTTGCCTGGAAAATCTGATGGACGGAGGAGCCTGGTAGGCTGCAGTCCATGAGGTCGCCAAGAGTCGGATACGACTGCGCGACTTCACTTTCACTTTTCACTTTCATACATTGGAAAAGGAAATGGCAACCCACTCCAGTGTTCTTGCCTGGAGAATCCCAGGGATGGGGGAGCCTGGTGGGCTGCTGTCTGTGGGGTCTCACAGAGTCAGACACGACTGAGGTGACTTAGCAGCAGCATCAGCATACTACTATAGAGAAAATAAATAACCAACAAGGACCTACTGTATAGCACAGGGAACTATACTCAATATTTTATAATAACCTATAAGGGAAAAGAATCTGAAAAAGAATATATGTTTATATGTATGTGTGTATGTGAAAGTGTTAGTCGCTCAGTTGTGTCCAGCTCTTTGTGACCTCATGAACTGTAGCCTGCCAGGCTCCTCGGTCCTTGAAATTCTCTAGGCAAGAATACTGGAGTGGGTAGCCATTCCCTCCTCCAGGGGAATCTTCCTGACCCAGGGATCAAACCCAGGTCTCATGCCTTGCAGGCAAATTCTTTACCCTCTGAGCCACCTGAATCACTGTGCTCTATGCCTGAAACTAATATGACACTGTAAATCGTCTATACTTCAATAAAAAATAAAATAAAATAAAATATGTATATAATTAAAAATACATTAAAAAAAAGAAGGTAGACCCAAATGTAAACAACGTGTCTGTTGCTCATGTTGTTTCTGGCGGGCAGCACTGGTGTTGATGAATTAGCCGGTGTTTTGGATTCAGACTGATGGGGTTTGAGTACATAAGGATTTTGTTATAGTTTCTGTATTTGTTTGTTTTACTATGGACAGTTTATTTGATTTTCTTTGTCCTTTTTCATCTTTCAGATGTGGCTAATACTACTACTTTGTAGTGTTAGATCAGCTTTGGTAGAGTGTCTACTGTGTGTCAGGCACTGGGAGAGAGCTCTAGCCTCTGATTTCATATAGATGTTCATTCCTTCCCTCACTTTCTGATGTGACATAGTCAGTCATACCTGCCTGTGCGTATCTGAGAATATGTTTGGAACTCAGCGAGTGACTGTGTTGAGAAAGTGCTGTGCAGGTTCATGACACTATTTTAATTTACATTTTTGTCTTATTATTTTCACATGAGGTTTCTGAGGTCTTTCTCGTGTGATGAAAATAAGTATTCCATTTTACAAATAAAAGAGATTGTTCTATCCACAGTGGCCCTCTAGAGTACCTTAGACATAAAGAGCCTGGTCTGGGGTGTCCTGCAAGGGAAAGGTGTTCCCTTCCCTTAAATGTGGTTTCTTTCTCCATAAGGAAGCTGAGTCCTTCCACTGGAAGCCCTGAATAGGAATTCTGGTCCCATGTTTCATGCCAAAGTGATGCCTTATCTTTTAAGTGTTTTTGATACTCCTGTTCTACCAAAGTGACCATATCAGAATCCTGAAGACCTTGTTTATGCTTCAAGAGGTTAGGTAACCAGAGGCCCTCTGTCCCAACGCCATTTTAGATAGTGATTGGTTGGAGGAAAATGCCGATGCCCTTTTTTTTTTTTTCCTGGTGGAAACACTAAGATCTTTCCTTCCCAGGTGGCCTCTATTTCCCTGTCAGTAATGTATGAACTATGGCTGGCAGCTCCTAGGCCTCAAATTGGGACACTGGCTGTCATAATAATTTGATTCGAATAAAGACACCTTGAAACTATATCATTTGGAAGACTGAATTTGACTCCTTATAAGGTGAAATCGATTGCATAGCATGAAAAGATTTGCCTAAATTTTAGTTGAATTCAAGTAGTAGTTACTGAGTCCAGGTTGGAAAAATAGCTTGCGGTTTTACTAAATATCTGAGGGATTTTGAAATTGTATTTGAAAGAAAACTGTTTTAAATGCATTGAAAGCTGGGTTGGTTTACATATACCTTTTCTTCCAATAACTGCTTGTTTCTTTTGAGTCTCTGAGTCTCTGAGTCTCAAGGAGCTTTCTCTTTCTTCCCTAACAAGTCATAATAATGCTTATGACTTGACTCCATTGGCTTTTGGAGTCTTTTAGTTGGAAATGTAAGCATAGGAAAATGGAAAAAGAATTTATATAGTGACTTTATATGTATTCATTTATGTGTATTCCACAACTCCATGTACATTTATCTATATTTAGTTCACAGAATTATCTACCAGAAACCTTAAAAATGGCATTTCTTATAATAAAAGAAAAGAAATATAATTTATTTTGTGTTTGAATGTCTACATCCACTGGAAAACCAAGAAGAGTTGTGATTTATCTACATCTTTACCACCACTTACTGTTGGCAGATAACTCAGTTTTTACTAATTTCAGGAATATAAAATGGTATTTCATGAAGACTTTCCTTGCAGTCCAGTGGTTAAGACTTCGCTTTCCAATGCAGAGGGTGTGAGTTCAATCCCTAGTCAAAGAGCTAAGATCCACATGCCTTATGACCAAAAAAACAAAACAGAGAACAGAAGCAATATTGTGACAAATTCAATAAAGACTTAAAAAAAATGATCGCCATCAAAAAAATTATTTAAAAAATAGCATTTCATGGCTGTTTCAGTCTGCATTTTCTGATCAGCAGTTTGGCTGAGCATCTTAGAATTATTGACCTGTTGAGCCTCCTTTCTTGGAATTAGCTCATCATTAGTGTAGTCCATATTTCAGTTGTTGTCTTTTTTTTTATTTACAGCTTTAAGGAAGTCTGTGTATTTTGGATCTTCTTTCCATCTGTCTCTTAGCTTTATTTATGTTGTCTTTAGTCAGGAAAAAGTAAAGCAACTTGCCAATTCTCTCCTTTATGATCCATACTGTTTCCTTTTAAAGAAATGGCATAAAATTATATTTGATTTCTGAATAAGACAGTAAAATGTATGGATAATAAGAATACTGATAAATTAGACTACATCAAAATTAAAAACATAATATAATATATAGCTTAAATCAGATGATACGTTCGTTCATTCCTTCGCTCACTCAGTAAATACCCTATAATATGCCAGGAACTCTTCCACACTCTGAAGGTATAACTGTGTACAAGAATCTCTGCTCTTCTGCACTTACATTTTAGTGAAAGAAACAGATAATAAACTAAAAATCAAGAACATGTACTTTATCAGTCCTGTCAGTACTGCAATGGTGGAGAAAAATCAAGGAAAGAGAATAGAGACTGCTGTAATCATTAAGCAGAACTGTTAGGGAGGCCTCGCGCAGAAGGTGACTTTTGAGCTAAAACCTGAAGAAACTGAGGTGCTAGTGTGCGGTTGTAAAGGGAAAGAATGAACCAAGCTGAGGACGGGGCGTGTGGCGAGGCTCTGAGGTGGGAGTGTGCCTGCCGTGTTCAGGGAACAAGACCATGTGGCTGGAATGGACTAAGTCAGGGGAAGAGCAGTGGGAGGAAGTAGCCCAGACCCTCATGCCTGCTGCCTTGCGGGTCACTGCAGAGGCTTTCGCTTTTGCCTCAGAGGGGTGGAAAGCCATTGGTGGGTTCTGACGGAGAGGGCTAGAACCTGACTTCCCAGGTCACTCTGACATCTGAGCAGTGAGGGGACAGGGAGACCAGTGAGAGGCTCTCGTTCATCTTGGGGCTATGATGGTGATAGCAGTGCAGCAGTGAGAAGTGGGCATGTTTTAAATATGTTTTTATGTATTTCATACTTTTCAAAGGTGGAAGGAACAGGATTGATGATCTATTGAATGTGGGAGGTGAAAGAGAAGAGTCAAGGGTAACGCCATAGTTTTCCATGTGAGCCATTGGAAGGGCAGAGTTGCTGTTTATTGAGACGAGGAAGGTTGTAGAAGGAGCATTTTTGGAGGGGAAGACCAAAGGCTCAGTTTTTGACAAACTGAGGAAGACATGAGACTTGCGTTCAGGGGAGAGATCTGGGTGGAAATACACATCTGGGAAGCACCAGTGTATAGCTGGTATTTAAGCTATGAGGCTGGATGATGTCAGCCAGAAAATGAGTATAAATTACAAAAGAAGAGGTTCAAGGACTGAGCTTTCAAGTACTTTAATATTTAAAGGCTTGGGATATGAGGAGTTCTCAGCGGAGTCTCCGGTGAGATAGTGATGATGGAGTTCTGAAGTCTAGAGGAGACACTGTTTTAAGAAAGGAGGAAACGACCCGCTGTCTCCAATGCTGCTGAGAGGTCAAGGATGATGAGGATTGCGAACTGACCACGGGGTTTAGTGATTTGAAGGTATGAAGGCTGTTGGTGACACTGAGAAGAGCAGCTTAGTGGAATGGTGATTGTGACATTGTTTGGAATAGGTTTAAGAGAAAAAAGAAGTTGAACTGAAGACAGCAAATAGAGGCAAATTTTTGAGTTTACTCTCATGTGGAACAGAGAAATGGAACCAAAGCCATAAAGGAAAACAAGAGTCAAGAAAGCTATTTAAGGTGGAAAATACAGTATGTTTATGTGCTCCCGTATGTGCTAGTGGATGTCCAGGTAAAGTGGACATTTAATGGTGTAGGAGAACGGGGAGAATTGCCTTCCAGTGGGTGGATGAGAGCGAATGAGTTCTAGTGCGCAGGGTGGAGGGCTTGGTCTTAGGGAAATGGACTATTATGTCAACCATAATAATAGGAAGGAAGAGAGAATACCATACACGGGCCCAGCTACAGGCAGGTAAGTGGGTGCAGTGGGGAGAGCTTGTGGAGGTTCCCCTCTGTTGCCTCAGCTCCGCGAGCTGAGAGTGATGGTGCGGGGAGACCCGGTTGGAGTTGGGGCAGGGAGGGAAGGCATGCAGTGGTTGCTCCAGACAGTGGAAGAGTGGAAGGTATGGTGCGATGTTGGGATTGTCTGGCTGCACTAGGAACTCTGCTGCTTGAGGTTCCTGACCGTGAATTGAAAGTTTGACCAGTCATTGTAGTTGACTGTATTTCGCTGCTGCTGCTGCTGCTAAGTCGCTTCAGTCATGTCCGACTCTGTGCGACCCCATAGACGGCAGCCTGCCGGGCTCCTCCATACTTGTATTTCTCTAGCTGTGTTCAGAAGCACTGGGACAGTTACGGAAGAGGTGAGGATTGGGTTTTGCTGGGTTTGGTGTTTCGACAGATGAATAGGATGAAGTGAGAAAAGGGGCTAGAGAGGTGAAGATGTTTGCAAGGATGGTTATGGCTAGACCATGGATCAAAACTGACCTAGAGGAATCTGAGGACAAGAAAAGAGTGAATGATGGTGAAAAGGTCTGGGATCAATGGCCTGTGAATACAGAGAGGTCAGAAATTGTTGGAGATGTTTGGAGGTAAAAAATGAAGTGACAGAGAATGGGATGGAGGGGTTGCTGTCATTAATTTTAGAGAATTAGAGTTTTCATTTTTGGTCTGATTTTTAGTTGGCAGTTTAAAGAATTATCTGTTTGACCTAATCTCCCCTCATTTGTTAACATTCTGTAAACCAGTATTTTTAAATTTCTTCTCAAGGACCCTAAAATGAAAAAAATCCAAAAAAGAACTCTAAAATGAAAACATTTTTATGTATGTTTAGTTTTTAAAAAGAAGTTTTTTAAACCATAAGGGCCTTTCTGGTTTTTGCTGCTTCTTTAAAATATTTTCAAAATGCCCTTTGGCAAATCCAGTGGATTTAGACTTTCTGGTTTGAAGTTCTATGCTTAATCTAGCTTTGCACATTTACTTGACAAATGTTTTACTGCAGCATATGTAGAGTGCATAGTACAGTTTCTTTGAAATTGAAGTAAAATTGTCTGGCATCTAAAGCCTAATGTGAAAAACAGTAAGGACTCAAGGCTTTTCTCTGGTGGAGTGATGTGATAGATTTTGCTATGGACAGGTTGTAAAATCTGCCTGATTTTTCATATATGAAACTTTTGAAGGTTTTAATTTTCACATATGATGATGTAAGTTCAATGATGTTAACTCTTTATGTATGCATATGCTCCAGTACTTTGGCCGCCTCATGCGAAGAGTTGACTCATTGGAAAAGATTCTCATGCTGGGAGGGATTGGGGGCAGGAGGAGAACGGGACAACTGAGGATGAGATGGCTGGATGGCATCACGGACTTGATGGACATGAGTCTGAATGAACTCTGGGAGATGGGAATGGACAGGGAGGCCTGGCGTGCTGCGATTCATGGGATCGCAAAGAGTCGGACACGACTGAGCGACTGAACTGAACTGATGGTTATACTGCTTTGGTAACAATGGAAGTAAATATTATTATGGTCTTGTAGAGCTGTACAAAATGTGATCAGCTTTAAAAACAATATTAATTACTGAGGCTTATTCTGACCCACTTTAAGAATTTTAGTTGTCACAGGTTTAAAGCACTGTTGCTTCATTTTTAATATCTGGTATAATTAACACTTCTTCCACTTAACAGTCGTGAGAACTTAAGGTGTCAACAGGATAATTCCCAGGGGTCAACAACTTGTTTCCCAGGCGACCTCCACATCTAAACTTGATGCTGCTACCGTTAGCTATTCTTTACCAAGGTAAACAGCATGAACTCTCTGCTGAAATTTCCGCCCTGTTAATTACAATAGAAACAGCATGTGTATAGATCTGGTGACCATTCATTGAGGAACAGGTGGCTGTTTGGTTTCATGTGAACATACAGGTAGCTGTGGGCCTCTGCCGGAATCATCAGAGTCTGTTCTGAGAACTTGGGCCTTCATCTTTCACGAGTTGTGGGCCTCTGCCGGAATCATTAGAGTCTGTTCTGAGAACTTGGACCTTCATCTTTCACGAGTTGTGGGCCTCTGCCGGAATCATCAAAGTCTGTTTTGAGAACTTGGGCCTTCATCTTTCACGAGTACTGTAGGTACCATTATTGTCACATGGAAGACTGGGTCTGTTGGACTTCTGTCATCTACTAGTGACTACCTTATTCAAGTATCATTTTTAGGACCAGAATCTGACATTAATTTGATGTTCTCTATTTCCTTTGGCTCCTTATTTTTCCAGATGAAGTTGGATCTTTTACATATCTTCTCTTGGAGGACATGTTTTGATGATGTACTCACCTGTCTTTGATGTAAGCTATGACTTGGCCAAAACCACAGTTTCCCCAAATGAAAAATAGACATGTCTGTGGCTTAAGGAATAGTGTCCTTCGGCTGCCCACACTGGCCATTTAAGGTTTTGGCATATCAACTGTTGTGAAATGGCCAGTTTCCATGACTCCCAGTGTCCTTTGATGGTCTCACCCTAATGAGACCTGGCTCTCTTTCCTGTGACTACAGACTCAAGAAAGGAGGCTCTGTGTGGGTTAGCAGACATTGAGACTTCTGCAGGCCAAGCCAGCAGAGTTCAATTTGTCACTCACTGGGCTAAATTAAGTGAGCAGGGCTCTGGAAGTGGGACAAACTGGCCAACTGCACATCATATAAAGCCGTATGTGGTGCTGTGGCCTAACTATGAAGCGGTCACGTCTCTCTATTAGAAGAGCCTGTTGAAATAATACACTGGAGAAATCATATGTGTATGTCATTTCTGGCATCAGGTGTTAGTTCTTGGAAACCAGTTGGGTGGTGTTTTTCCAACCAAATTATTTCTAGAAAATGAATGAGTTTTTCTTAAAAGACATAGTTTTTTTCTTCTTCTTCTTCTTTTTGGCCATCATATAGTATATGGGATTTTAGTTCCCTGACCAGGGATCGAACCGTTGCCCCTGCATTGGAAATATAGAGTCTTAACCTCTGGACTGCCAGGGAAGTCCCCAAAGATACAGTTTTTCAATTTTAATGTCAGAACTAACCTTACCTGCATATCACAAATAGCTAAATCTCATAATTGATTTACTCAATTATGAGCCAGAGGAGTCCTGTGTAAAAATTGTCTCCAGATTGTGACATTTCAGTGACAAGAAGTAAATAGTTATAGTTATACCAGTTAATAGTAGCTAACAAATTTAGATTAGTGGCCAGTTAGTAAATTTTTGCTACTTCTTTCCACAAATCTATCATTAGGAAGATTTACATCTTTCTTGTTGTTATGGGCTGAGTTATGTCCCTCACTGAAATTCCTATGTTGAAGTCCTGAAATTCATATGTTGAAGTACCTCAGAATGTGACTGTTTGGAGATAAAGTCTTTAAAGAGATAATTAAGCTGAAATGAGGGTGGGCCCTAATCCAGTATGATTCAGTTCAGTTCAGTCACTCAGTTGTGTCCGACTTTTTTGTGACCCCATGAACTGCAGCACGCCAGCCTTCCCTGTCCTTCACCAACTCCCAGAGCTTGCTCAAACTCATGTCCATCGAGTCAGTGATGCCATCTAACCATCTCATCCTCTGTCGTCCCTTTCTCCTCCTGCCTTCAATCTTTCCCAGCATCAGGGTCTTTTCAAATGAGTCAGTTCTTCACATCAGGTGGCCAAAGTATTGGAGCTTCAGCTTCAGCATCAGTCATTCCAATGAATATTCAGGACTGATTTCCTTTAGGATTGACTGATTTGATCTCTGCAGTCCAAGGGACTCTCAAGAGTCTTCTCCAAAACCACAGTTCAGAAGCATCAATTGTTCGGCGCTCAGCTTTCTTTGCAGTCCAACTCTCACATCCATACATGACTCCTGGGAAAACCGTAGCTTTTACTAGATGGACCTTTGTTGGCAAAGTAATCATTGGTATCCTTCTAGGAAGAGCAAAGCTGGACACAGATACACACAGAAACAATGAAGACACAGGGAAAAGGCAGCTGCCTAGAAGCCAAAGGGAGAGAGCTTCAGAAGCAACCAGCCCTGTTTTGATCTTGGGCTTCTAGTCTCCAAAACTGTGAGAAAATAAATTTCCATTGTTCAAGCCACCCAGTCTGTACTATCTGTTTCAGCAGCTCTATCTGACTCATACACATATCAGATGTGAGCAAGGGAATTAAAATGTATGACTTTATAGATAAATAAGTAAATGCAAGTTTTAAAACCTTAATTTAGAGTACAGATGATCTGAGTGGGGAAAATCAGGACTTTATCCCTCTGTCACCAGCTGCCAGAGCCCCCGTTGAGATGGGGGAAAAGCGGGGGAGTATGGTAGAAAGCCATGAGATTTTAGATCTAGAAAGGAAGGACCTTAGGCATCATCGACTGCAGCCTCCTTTTTTCCAGATGAGGCAACTACCACCTGTGGTGCTTCGAGGATGTACTCAGGGGAGCATGGTTAGCTATGGGTGCCTTCATGCGCAAGTCTCACACTTCCTGGTTCAAAGCTGAGCCCAGCTCCTTTTCTTCTCAAGGCTGTGTCTGTATATATGTAATCAGGTTCTGCTGTTTTGACACATTTGATTTAGAAAAGTTTTTCTTCCTCCCTTTTTTTCCCCTTATGTTGTTGTTAAACATATTTTCTATACACAAAAAGGCATAAAGATAACCTAATAGTGAGTCACGTTCATATGAACGAGTTCCGTTCTGAAAGCACGTTTATAAGTTCAAATTGTTTGTAACACCAACAAAGTTAGCGTAGGTACCCAACTAACACAATCAACTATATAGTACTGCACTGTAATAGGTTTATAATACTTTTCACACAAATAATATATTAAAAACAACACAAAAGATAAAACATTTTAAATCTTACAGTAGTATAGTACCTCGGAAAGTACAGTAGCACAGTACAGCAGCTGGCAAACAGGGGCATGTTTGCATCTTTGAAAGTTTATAACTTGAAGGTTTATATGTAGGCCCACCAGGCTTCTCTGTCCATGGAATTCCCCAGACAAGATACTGGAGTGGGTAGCCACTCCCTTCTCCAGGGGATCTTCCTGACCCAGGGGTTGAACCCACATTGCAGGTGAATTCTTTACCAGTGAGCCACCGGGGAAGCCTGTATGTAGGGAATTTACTGTAATTATCTTATGTATCCACCATCCACTTGAAGCTGTTAAAATAATACAAAAAGGACTTAAAGCTCTTTCCGTGATCATATTTCCCCCCCTTCTCCAAAGGTGACTTGTTTTTCCATGTAATTTTGTACTTTTATCAAAAATGAATATATTACTATATAATTTAAACAGTATTTAGTATCTTTATATATATACATATATATAAAGCATTATATAAAGATCTCATGTCAACTATATCCTATTCCGTTTGTTTTTATTCCACTCAGTTTTGTTGATGAGATTTATCCTTGTTAGTGTAAATTGAGAAGGCAATGGCACCCCACTCCAGTACTCTTGTCTGGGAAATCCCACGGACGGAGGAGCCTGGTGGGCTGCAGTCCATGGGGTCGCTAAGGGTCGGACATGACTGAGTGACACTTTTCACTTTCATGCATTGGAGAAGGAAATGGCAACCCACTCCAGTGTTCTTGCCTGGAGAATCCCAGGGACGGGGAGCCTAGTGGGCTGCCGTCTTTGGGGTCACATGAGTCGGACATGACTGAGGTGACTTATTAGTAGCAGCAGCAGCAGTGTAAATTGAATGCATTGCTCCACCTCATTCATGTCCACTGCTATAGAGTTTTCCTGTTTGTGAATATACTGCATCTCTTTAGCTGAGATTTAGGCTCTTTCTGCTTTTTTAGAGAATGATACTGCTATAACTACTCTTATATATATTTCCTTGTGCATGACTTTCCATGTGTGAAAGTTTATTTAGGGCTGGTATCTGTGGGTGGAATCACTAAGTCATGGGCTGTGTACATTTTCAGTCTTTTCCAGATACCGCTGAATTTGTTCCAAGTGGTTGTACCAATTTACACTCCGATTTAATAGTATAAGTTCTGTTGTTCCACATCCTTGCCAGCAATGATTTTGTGCCAATCTTCACAGTTTAATTTCTCTGATTGTGTATGCTTATTAGCATCCTTTTCACGTTTATTGGCCACTTGGCCACCTCATGTGAAGAGTTGACTCATTGGAAAAGACTTTGATGTTGGGAGGGATTGGGGGCAGGAGGGGAAGGGGACGACAGAGGAGGACATGGCTGGATGGCATCACTGACTCGATGGACGTGAATCTGAGTGAACTCCGGGAGTTGGTGATGGAAAGGGAGGCCTGGCGTGCTGTGATTCATAGGGTCGCAAAGAGTCAGACACGACTGAGCGACTGAGCTGAACTGAACTGAACTGAACTGTGTCTTTTTTTTCCTCCTGTTTCTAATCAGAGTCCCAAAACCAAAATGGACTGGATAGTCCAGTGCCCACCTCCTCATTTAAAAAGGCAACAACAAAGGGACATCCTAGAGAAATGTAGTGTCTAGTTCATTGTCCCCAAACAGACAAAACTCCTAGTTGACTGTTCTTTCTGTCATACCAACCAGTCACATCATGTATTTGGATGGATGACCTTTTTGGTGGTGTTGTGAACAGAGTCCAGAGCTGAAGTGTAATTGGTGAGTATGTGAGGATTATATGTGGGATTTTGTTGGATCTGAATTTTCTGCAAACCTGAGTCATCACCTCCTGTTGAAAACCCTCTTGGTTTCCCACTGCTTGCTGGAAGGTCCCAGCCACTTAGGTCAGTCTCTTGGGTCGGGCCCCTCCTGCCTTTTCCAGCTCTCCTGGATCCTTCATTGTCTTTCCTCTAGCCACGGGTCTTGCTTTCGGCTTCACACTTGCCCAGTGAGCCCCTTCCTCAGCAGGGCTCTCGGTTCCCTCTGCCTGCAGCCCTCAGCTCCAGCCATCACTTCCTCAGGCAAACCTTCTGGAACATTCCTACTAGAACACATTTCTCCTTTATGCTCTCAAGGCTTGTACCTCTCATAGCACTCACCACAGTTGCAGATTTACATTTATGTGGTTGACTGTTTATGAAGGTCTCTTTTCCCTGTCTGTTCTTTAGTGTCATGATGTCAGGCTTTGCATGTGTTTCTGCTCACTCACCACCATTCTATCCCTTGCTTTTAGCAGGGCGCCTGACTGATGGTTGGAACTCAGTAACTATTTGTAGAATAAGTGGATGATTAAAAGGTCAGAGTTTTAAAGAAGTTCATTTTACTTAACTCCCCGGAGGCAAAACTGTATCTAATTGGACTCCTCCATCTGCTTCTCAGCCTAGCCCTGCATTGCATTCGGGAGAAAGAGAGCAATACCGGATGGACTGATACACATTCATGGCTTAAAGGATACGGCAATGGAATAAGCAGAAGAGTAGAAAAAGATAAAAACAAACAAACCCTAATTAGCTATTGGGAGGAGGAGCACTAGATCACTAGGTACCTAATCAGGCAGCCTCTAGCATGGGGCAATTGAGCCATGCTTGAGGGTTTCCAGTACAGCTGGCTGGCTGGCTAAACTCAAACCCAAGAGGGTCTGGACCACAATAGGATGACCCACTTGTAGTCCAGAAGCAGGTGTTAACAGCGGGAGACCTCTGAGTAGATCTTAACTGGGCCTTTCCTTCCCAGATTCTGATTTGAAGAACTCAAAATGAGGCTACATTGTAAGAAGAATAAGCAGTTTTGTGTTCCTCTCCCCCTAAATGATTGCTTTTACGTGCACAAGACAAATATGGATTCTGCATGTGACTAATCATTTCATTACATTAATCCTTAAAGAACAACAGAATTGCTGGCAAAGTCAGTCTCACAAAGTGAGATTCCATGTTCAAGTAGAAATCTTGCTTTTAGATTTTTTATTCTTTGTCTTTTTAAACTCAGCATTGCCTAAGCTAGAAGAAAAGAAGAGACATCTCTACCATTTTGTAGGCTTGTCCATAATTCTTACAACAATCTGTAGCTATAATTCTTCTATGTTATCCTTAATTCACTATCAGAAGAAATAAGAAATTCTCTTTGGATTGTTCACTTAGTAATTGCAATTCTTCACTTTGCTCACAGCCTTGGTAACTTAGGGTTCTCAGTGGAATGCACTCCTTGAGTTCTGTGTTTTCACTAAAAGCAGATAGCAACAGTGATGTTGCAAGAATGCTGAGTAAGAACATTGAAACTAACTAAATAAAACTACCTGTTCCCAAGTTATGTCTTTTGCTATAAAATAGAAGATATTTGCCTGGAGTATTATTGACCTTTCAAAGGACTCTTTAAGGTAGTTATTATGAGCATCTAGTTATTTTGACTTTTGATAAAGTAAAAATAACTGTAACAGTGAGCCTGAATTGTTTCATGTGCTAGGAGCAAAGTACACCATTAAATCTGTTCTCATATTATTTCACATATTATTTCTGATATTATTAATAGAACAATTAAATCTGTTCTATTATTTTCTGATAAAATAATAGGACCTACTAAACTGTCATTAAAGGACCTACCTCATATGGTTGTGTGAGTGTTACGTGGGTAATGGAAGTGAGTTTATAGGTTTAGAGCTTGCCTCCATCATAAGAAACTTTATGTGAAGGGTTGGTTATTATTTCTTATTATAACTATATCTGATACCTTGCATACAGCAAACCTAGGCTATGAAGAGAGAGCATCCTTTCTGACCATTAATTTGTTTGTCTTTTATCAAAGTTTATTGAGTCTGAATATTAGCTAGAATCCCATTCTAAATGTAGAGTATCATCTATGATGTCTGTTGGATGTATATTACATTTGATCCTATTCTCTTTCTACTCCTGATACTCTGCAAATCCATCCCCCAAAACTAATTCTTTCTTCCTGAGCTTTGGACAAGTGCTTCCAAGTAACCCTTTTTGTGACATCTGACTTCCTTCAGAATCTTTTTTCCATCCCCAAGCTCTTGTCCTCATTAAAACACTGGAAAGTTGCTGGGTGTATGTGGAAGATATTATGGTAGACCTTGGTCTCTCTTGAATGATTTGCAGGCTGAGGTGAGATGGCACTTAGGATGTTTTCTTGGTAGCTTCCTTTCTGATCTCCCAGTTGGGAGCCTGGATACAGCGACTGACTGTTCCTGCAAGTCTGGCTTCTTGTCTTTTTAAAGCTCTGTCTCATCTCATTTGTCCCCAGGCCAAACCCTTAGAAATCACACATCTTCAAGCCAAAAGCTTTCTGTCCTTTAGACTCCTGCAAGAGTTAGGAAAGGCCTATGGGATCCTCAGAATTATAAACCATAAACAGCCAAAAGCACAGTGAGAGGAGACGTGAAGTTCATGCCCCAAGAGTGAATCCTACTGTACAGAATTATAAGACAAAACTCTGGAGACTTCTGGTCTTTAAAAGCACTTATTCTCATCGAGGGAGATCTATACTTTCTCGACCTTTCTGACACTGTCAACCTGAATAGTATATTTGGAAAGTTCCTAGGCTGGCAGGATTGATTTATTTATTCCAATCGGCAGACCTTTTCAGTGTTAGCTTGTGGGAATTTTATCATCAGCCATAAGAGAGCTGTTTTATAGTCAGAGCAGGTCACATAGTTTCCTAAAGCATATAGCAGGCTGGCTTATCGGCACAGTAAGAGAAATCATTATTCTTTTTTCCTCCTTCTTGGTTCCTCTATAATAGCTTGATCTTTAATAATCAGATCTCATTTGGGCTGTGCAAGAACCTGAGAATATTTAATGGACACCATTGAGCTGTGGTGGTTGTCCTTGTGGGAAAGCACAAATACTATATTTGCTGGAAAAGCACAAGGCATATTTAAGGCCAAGCTCTGTTTTCTCACTCAGGCTGTGCGACTTAAAAGAATAGTGCCTTGGATGGCACCAGAGACAATTGGTGAAACTTGCCAACCATGTATGTGAACTTTGAATGGAGGCAACAGACATAATATTTAAAGAGCATTGGGCATCCCTGGTGGCTCAGTGGTAAAGAATCCGCCTGCCAGCACAGGAGACATGGGTTCAGTCCCTGATCCAGGAAGATCCCACATACCTCAGGCTAAGCCTGTTGACCACAACTGCTGAGCCTGTGGAGAGCCTGGGAGCTGCAGCTACTGAGCCTGTGCCCCCTAGAGTCCATGCTCCAGAAAAAGATAAGCCACTACAATGAGAAGCCAGAAGACCATAGCTAGAGTAGCCCCCACTCTCCACAACTAGAGAAAAGCCTGCACACTCAGCAACGAAGACCCAGAACAGCAAAAAAAAAAAAAAAAAAAAAAAAAAGGCACCATCAAAACTGCAGTGTGTCAGTATCCTTAGTACAGTGCACTTTGAAGGACAGAACATCACTTCTTCCTGTTTTTGCCCAAAATGCATATCCTCCATCCAACCATGAAAAAATATTAAACCCCAATTGAGAGGTTATGCAAAATACTATTGACTAATACTCATCCCAAGTGTCAAGATCTTGAAAGACAAGGAGAGACTGAGGCCCTGTCACAGATGAGAGGAGTCAAGTAGCTGTAATGTGGGATCCTGGATTGGATCCTGGAACAGAGAAGATTCATTAGGGGAAAGACTGTGAAACTTGAATAAGATCAGTGGTTTAGTTGATGCCAATGTCAGTTTTCTGGTTTTGCTAATTGTGCTGTGTTGGTATACGTTGTGGACATTAGGGAAAGGTGAGTGAAAGGTATGTATGAACTCTAAAATTTTTCAACTCATATAAATTTAAAATTAAGTAGTTCAAAATTAAATATGAAAAAGACAAAATTAAAATACCATAGGTAAATTTTTAAATATAATTAAAAGGTTTGAAAGATGAAATCGAAGAAAGCTCCCAGAAAGTAGAGAAAAAAGACAGATAGAAAATAAAGAATATCAGTACTGGAGGCCCAACATCCCAATCACAGGAAATCCACAAAGAGGGAGAAATGGAAGGGAGAGTGTCATCAAAGAAATATTTCAGAACAGTTTCCCAGACAGTACTGGAGGCCATGAGTTTTCATACTGGAAGGCCTATTGAGCACTCAGCACTATAGATGCTGATCAGCCCAGCCTGAAGCTTCCTGGGGTGACATTGCAACATACTGGAGATAAAGAGAAAACCTTAAACAGGTGAATAAAAGGAAAGTAACACCCCCAGATGTAAGTTATTTTAAAAGTTTAAAATATTCAGTTTGTCCTAAGAAGTGAATTTTTTATGGTTCTGAATGGCAACCTTAACACAAGAGTGGTAAAAAGCAGCTGGAGAATTTATAGCTGGAGGAGACACTGACGGTGTGTACCTGACAATTTGCCAATTGTCCTGCTTTCCTAAACCTTCTTCAGAACTTTTTGTTTTCTTCCAGAAAAAAAGACACTCATGAGCTCACAGAACTTGCATCTAAACCATATTGCTTGAAATTTGTGTTTGACACAATCCTTATTCTCTCTACTGGAGAAGGAAATGGCAACCAGCTGTGATATTCTTACCTGAAAAATCCCATGGGCAGAGGAGCCTGGCAGGCTGCCGTCCATGGGGTTGGCAAAGAATTGGACATGGCTGAGCGACTGAACACAACACCTGCTCTCTCTCACACCCATTTCTTCTGACTGACTAGGGATTAGGCATAGTGTTTATTTGTATTGAGTTACTGGTTTGGGGGGTTAGTTTCAGTCTCAGTAATTAGACTCAATTACTAATTTTGAAAGTGTGTGAGTAAAGGTGTTGGGTCTAAGACCAAAAAAAAAAAAAAAAATCCCAGATAGACTTCAGCAGGTCTATCTGTCTACCGGTTCTGAGTCTGATTGCAGTGTTGAAACCATGGTATCGAGGTCACTGAGATCTTAATGTGGACTTTGCTCTAATAGCTTGATTTAATTCAGTAAGTCACTGCAGTAATAAAAATCTTTGTTTGTAGTATGTGTTGTTTCAGGTTTTTATCTTTATCTTTTTTATTTGACAACATTTATGGTCTCACTGTTCTGGTCAGTCTGCTGTCTATTGTTCTGGTGAGTGATGATGAATAAAAATATCAGTTATCTTTGGTTGTTGACCCTTTCAAAGTGCTAAAATAGAACATTGGACAGCCACAATGGCACCAGTTTAAATGACGAATGCAAAATAAGTATGATGTGAGATGACAGGCAGTAAGTCTTTTTCCTAGTTTATGAAAAGCTATTTGGAGATTTAATTGAAAAAAAAAAAATGAAGTTCTTTTCCATGGGACATTTTTAGGGATCACAGAAGGGTTTCACTGGAGACCACGGGAAGATATTTCTCCGCATTATTCCATCATAAATAATCCTTTTCAATGCATTTTTAGAGGAGGAGAAAAGTTGCAGAGACACTTGAGCAAAATTTTCTGGGTTTTATGCCTGTGACACTTTGGAAGGCACATGAACCCTTTCTGTCTCATCTTGGTGCCCTCCCAGGGCCCCGGTGGCACCTTCATAGCATTTATCTTGTAATATTGTACAGATCTGTTATCTCTTTGCTTCTTGCACCAGATTGTAAGCTTCTTAGAGTTCTGTTCTTTGTGGTATGTTCAGTGACTGGTACTGTGCCTAGGGATGAAATTAATACACAATATAAATTTTTACAAAACAGAATTCTTTTCTATGAACTGATCACTGTCAGCATTTTCCATACTAGAGATCTCCAAAGCCTTACTTGTATAAATAAAATGTTGGAGGCCCTCTATAAAAAGTTTCAGAAAAGATACCCTTCTCTTAAAAAAAAAAAAAAAAATTACCTCCCATGGAAGGTCATTGAGGCCAGAAAGGTTTATTGAGTATAGGATCATTTTGGAATATGTTGAGCTGTAAATAACCAAAATCCTAAGGTTTAAGCCTAAGGTTACTGGCTTAAGCAAGTAAGTATGTTATTCATCTCACATGATAAAATGTTTGCAGTGGACACTCCATGGCTGATCTGATGGTTTGGTGATATCACAGTGGACTTGGATTCCTTTTCCTCCACTCCTTGTAGTCTTGTTCTTGTGCCTATGAGTAGGTACCCATCACACCTCCATGTGTTATCTTCACATTTGAGACAAGAAAAAGGGGAAGAAAGACTGAGGGGCATGGCAGGAGAATCCGGCCCCTTTTAAAAACGTTCGTAAAGGCACTCTGGTGACTGTGTGTACACTTCATTTACCAGAAATGGGTCATGGCTATGCATAGCTACAGGGGAGCCTGGGAAGATAAGTATTTAGCTTTTCAGCATCTGTAGGAAGGCAAGAAATAAATTGTGAATGGCTTTTGGATATTCATTCCCTAAAATGGATCTTCCCTTAAACATTATTTCTTTTTCAATAACTCTCCTAGAGCACTAATTTTCAAACTGTAGGGTGAGACTCATTAGAGTTTCATAAATAGTTTCATAACATAGTCAGTTGCTACCATTATTAAAAAGAATGAAATAAACTAAAATAGAAAAGAATAGAGAATATCAGAATATATCTTAACTTGATTAAGGCAAGTATTTGTGAAACACTTGTTTTATTTATATACAAGAATAGCAAGAGAGATAAGAAAGCCTTCTTCAGCGATCAATGCAAAGAAATAGAGGAAAACAATAGAATGGGAAAGACTAGAGATCTCCTCAAGAAAATTAGGGATACCCAGGGAACATTTCATGCAAAGATGGGCTCAATAAAGGACAGAAATGGTATGGACCTAACAGAAGCAGAAGATATTAAGAAGAGGTGGCAAGAAAACACAGAGAAACTGTACAAGAAAGATCTTCATGACCCAGATCACAGTGGTGTGATCACTCACCTAGAGCCAGACATTCTGGAATGTGAAGTCAAGTGGGCCTCAGGAAGCATAACTATGAACAAAGCTAGTGGAGGTGATGGGATTCCAGTTGAGCTATTTCAAATCCTGAAAGATGAAGTGGTGCACTCAATATGCCAGCACATTTGGAAAACTCAGCAGTGGCCGCAGGACTGGAAAAGGTCAGTTTTCATTCCAATTCCAAAGAAAGGCAATGCCAAAGAATGCTCAAACTACCGCACAATTGCACTCATCTCACATGCTAGTAAAGTAAAGCTCAAAATTCTCCAAGCCAGGCTTCAGCAATATGTGAACTGTGAACTCCCTGATGTTCAAGCTGGTTTTAGAACAGGCAGAGGAACCAGAGATCAAATTGCCAACATCTGCTGGATCATGGAAAAAGCAAGAGAGTTCCAGAAAAACATCTGTTTCTGCTTTATTGACTATGCCAAAGCCTTTGACTGTGTGGATCACAATAAACTGTGGAAAATTCTGAAAGAGATGGGAATACTAGACCACCTGACCTGCCTCTTGAGAAACCTGCACGCAGATCAGGAAGCAACAGTTAGAACTGCACATGGAACAACAGACTGGTTCCAAATAGGAAAAGGAGTACGTCAAGGCTGTATATTGTCTCCCTGCTTATTTAACTTCTATGCAGAGTACATCATGAGAAACGCTGGGCTGGAAGAAGCATAAGCTGGAATCAAGATTGCTGGGAGAAATGTCAATAACCTCAGATATGCAGACAACACCACCCTTATGGCAGAAAGTGAAGAAGAACTGAAGAGCCTCTTGATGAAAGTGAAAGAGGAGAGTGAAAAAGTTGGCTTAAAGCTCAACATTCAGAAAACTAAGATCATGGCATCTGGTCTCATCACTTCATGGCAAATAGATGGGGAAACAGGGGAAACAGTGTCAGATATTATTTTTGGGGACTCCAAGATCACTGCAGATGGTGATTGCAGCCATGAAATTGAAAGATGCTTACTCCTTGGAAGAAAGTTATGACCAACCTAGACAGCGTATTAAAAAGCAGAGACACTTCTTTGCCAACAAATGTCCATTTGGTCAAGGCTATGGTTTTTCCAGTGGTCATGTATGGATGTGAGAGTTGGACTGTGAAGAAAGCTGAGCGCCAAGGAATTCTTGCTTTTGAACTGTGATGCTGGAGAAGACACTTGAGAGTCCCTTGGACTGCAAGGAGATCCAGCCAGTCCATCCTAAAGGAGATCAGTTCTGGGTGTTTATTGGAAGGACTGATGCTGAAGCTGAAACTCCAGTACTTTGGCCACCTCATGTGAAGAGTTGACTCATTGGAAAAGACCATGATGCTGGGGAATATTGAGGGCAAGAGGAGATGGGGACGACAGAGGATGAGATGGTTGTATGGCATCACTGATTCGATGGACATGAATTTTGTTAAACTCCGGAAGTTGGCAATGGACAGGGAAGCCTGGTGTGCTGCAGTTCCTGGGGTCACAAAGAGTCGGACAGGACCGAGCGACTGAACTGAGCTGAACTGGGTCACAATGTAAAATATTTCTGTACATTCTATTAATAGTTAAAAAACGTCAAGAGCCATTTTTCTGGAGAATCATTGATTTTACAAGTGTTTGTTATTAAAGGCAATATGATGAGCTTAAAGGAGATAAAACGAGCATTTGTAATCCAGGAAGAAAGCTGTATGTGCTATAAAAGTTAATGATAAAAAGTGCTGTGGAAGGTCAGTGGAGTTCGATTTATAGTTATTCTAATGGGGAAGGGTGGGATGAGCAGAGGTCCTGAAAGGTCTTTGAAGGGAGAGTGGCATTTGAATTGAGGCTTGATGGATCAGAGGGTTCTACTCTTTGCCTGCCTTGTAATGCACTGGGCATTGTTCACATCTATGTCAGAGGTGATAGGGCCCATTTCATAACCAAATGTTTTAGAGTTACAAGAATTTTAAGAATACCTCTATTTCCCTGTTTAACCCTGGACCTACTCGTTTTGCCTTTTAAAAAATGACTGCATTTCTAAATCCCAGAATAATTAGGGCGGCTTTTGGACAAATCATCTTAAATCTAGGTCTTAGTTAATAATTGCTGTTCTCATCTTATTGGAAAAAATAGGGTCATATATGTGCTCCTATATTTTTTTAGTGAGATAATAGTAAAGCTAGAAATATAACATTAAATTAAAATATAATTAAATTGAATATAAGATTAAATTAAAAATAAATTCTAGAAATATAAGATTGATGTTGCCAATAAAATAAAACTAAAGTTTGTTTACAAATCGAAGCACTCCTAAACTTGGCATTTTAGTGTTGGAGGATCCTTCAGAGGTAGGTGGCCCAACCTCATCTAACTAATACTGAGGAAATAAAGATTCAAGGAAGTTAAAGTAATGAGCCATAAACCAGGAATCCAACTCGGGTCATTGACTTCCTAGCCTGTTGCTGTATGTTACTATCACCAGTTAGTAATTTTAAGAGGGATGAGGAAGTGAGAACTCAGGAGAACACTCTTTCAGGACCTTCCATGCTTGCTAGAAACAGAATGATTTCACACTTTGTAAATTACGTGATACTAATGTAGACAGAACCACCAAGTTCATTGTTTCCATCCCTACTGCTCTGTTCTCTGGTCAGCGTTCTCCGTGTCACCGACTGAGTTCTGCAGTCATTAGAATTCCGAGGTTACTGCTGGGGATACAGTGACCCATTTTCAGAATCAAAAACAACTAATCTGTCTCCTTGCCACCCAGTGTTAGGTGTTGGCTGCTGCTTGTTTCTGGCGCCTGCACTCCTGAATCATTGCTTTAACCAACAAGCTTAGTCATCTTCTCTGGTGCAGAAGGTGATAAGTTGTACCCCTTCTGTCCTATCAGAGATTTTCATAAATTTTCTTTCTCCTGTGGTATATAGATCTCATCCAGTTGCATGAATGATGTGACTTCTGCCCTTTGACTCAGAAAGACTGGCACCGATGTTCTGGTTTCATAATAGTAAATGGAAAAAGGGACTTTTGTAAGAAGAAAAAAAAATGGAAGCAATTTTATCTAGAGCCTAGACGCGACAGGATAGACCTTGTAGACAACCAGTGTGAGCGTCATTGTCTTCATATCTATGGGGCAGACATTCTTGTCATCATTTTACAAGGTCAGAATAAGTAATGGAGCTGTAATGCAATCCCAGGTCCTTCGAATTCCACTCTGTGCTGCCCAGTGGTGATATAGGACATAGGAAGGATTCTTTGCTTTATAGCAGATTTCTTAAAAGGCTGGGATATTTGCAGGCTCTGCTGCAGCAATTTTAGTCTTCATCACCAAGTTTGTCAAAGCTCTGCCCTGTCTTTTTTAGCCTCCTTATTGTAAGGAAATGTAAGCAGTTAAAAAACATGTGCCATAACACTGTTCTTTTAGGCTTTTTGCAAGTGGCTGGGTTTTTTATTTTTAAAATTGTTTTTTCATAAAAACAGCAACAACTAAAACAAAGCCTGTCTTCTGTATCATTTGTTTCTATTCAACTGACAGATTTTCATCATCAGTGACAGTGGACATATGAAATGCCATTATTAAAAAGACCCTTCAACCATAGGCTTATCATCAGCTGGACCAGAAGGGACTGCGGAGATCACCTGTCCCTGCCTCCTTATTTGTACAATCCAAATTATCCTGTCTGCTGTCCTGCATGCTCCTGATTTCTTTTGTTTGTTTGCTCATTCATTCATTCAGAACACTGCTGCATGCTAAATATTGATTTGAGTCCTAAGATACAGTAATGAAAACAACACATTTTGACTTCAAGGTGCCTACAAATCTATGAGGAAGAAACATACTCACATATGACTGACTATGGTACAGTTTGATAAGTAGAGTAATGGAGCCATAAACTGTGGAAGTTTTAAAGATACCTTGTTTATTTCTGCCCTAACATTTTCATCCTTTATTGTAGTGGATGATTAGGAAGCTTAGGGTTTTGTTTTATTTTTGTTCATGGATTCTTGAGATGTTTAAAGTTGGAAAGGATCAGAGACAGCAGGTTGTTATTAATACTAACGGAAAGATGTAAGAATGCAGTTTCTTTAAATGCAGTAACTTCTCAAATAAGTTCTTTAAATAATCGTATGATATAATTATACAGTCTCTCTATATATACATTTTAATTGAAATATAGTTGGTTTGCAATGTTGTGCTAATTTCTGGTGTGCAGCAAAGTGATTCAGATACATACATATATATATATATTCTTATTCTTTTCCATTATGGTTTATTACAGAATACTGAATATAATTCTCTGTGGTCACTCAGTCTCTATTTTTATTATATAGTGAATTATGCTTTACTCAGATCAACAAAATACTCTTTATATGAGTGACTCATTGAGAAATTAAAATAGATGTTAAAAACATAGAACAGTATAGCTAGTATTTATTAAGTTCTTGTCGTATGGCCAGAGTTTTAAGTTCTGTGGAGGGTTCATCCTGGCCACCATTATAGTAGTTAACATGTATTGAGTACTTCTCCGTGCCAGACCCTGAGCGAAACACTTTACATGCATCATCTTGTCTGATTCTCACAAAGGCTATAATGGTGGTTACAGTGATATCCCTATTATACAGATAAGGAAACTGAGGCCCAGGGAGATTATGAAACTTGCCCATGATCTCCAAGCTCCTAGTGGCAGAGTTAGACCTGTCTGTCTGAGAATTTATGCTCTTTTTTTTTTTTAATCTGATTTTACTCATTTTTTAAAAATTGAAGGATAATTGGTTTATAGAATTTTGTTGCTTTCTGCTCTTAACTACTCTGGATAAATGGAGTAAAAGGGACCTGTAGTTTAGGACAGTTTATGGTTTTTCATGACTAAGTAAAATTGTAAGGAATAATATGAAACCATATATAATCAAGTTCCATGATTAGTCTTTTCTCTTCCACTTACACATACTCCCTATAGCCAGTCTCATCCAGCCTGGTGATTGTAATCCCCATCTCTCAACTGATGACTTCTGAACCTGTATCAGCAAGCCCCACCTCTCATATGACTTCTAGACCTGCTTCTACAACAACTGCTGGACATTTGCGTATTGTTGTCCCATGGGCATCTCAAACTCATTATGTCTGAAAATAAACTTGTGAGCTGCTCATCCAGATCTGCTCATTCTGTTCCAGAATTTGTTACTGGCATCACTGTCTGTGCCCTTCTCTAAAAGCACAGGCATCCAGACAATGCCCTGTTTTTGTTATCCTATAGCTGACTCCACTTTAATCTGCCATTTTCATTGTGCCCATTTGTCCAAAACATTCTGATTTCAGAATGTTGTGATGAATTAATTAAGTAGATATCATTTATTAAATGGGTTTCATGAAGATGAAACTATTCAGCATTTTCACACTGCTTGAATGTGAAGAAAAAGTCCATGCAAAATCAGTTTTCACAGTTATGTATCTATATGTCAGAATTATGTCTTGCTATCAAGATTTCAAAGTAGTTGAGGTTTAGAACTTACTATGAGCTAATTCGTTTTGCCCCTGTAGCACTTTTGTATGTATCTCTACTGTCTGAAGGCAATGGCACCCCACTCCAGTACTCTTGCCTGGAAAATCCCATGGATGGAGGAGCCTGGTAGGCTCCAGTCCGTGGGGTCGCTGAGGGTCGGACACGACTGAGCGACTTCAATTTCACTTTTCACTTTAATACATTGGAGAAGGAAATGGCAACCCACTCCAGTGTTCTTGCCTCGAGAATCCCAGGGACGGGGGAGCCTGGTGGGCTGCTATCGGGTCGCACAGAGTCTGACACGACTGAAGCGACTTAGCATCTTAACAGCTACTGTCTCACTGGTCACATTTTCATAATCAATTGTCTATATTTACCATTCTGTTGAATAGCAGAGACTCTGGTTCTATATGTTTTTGAAACGCAACCACCACCAGCAAGCACAGTGCCAGACACAGAACAAATATTTCAATAATATTTGCTGTTTGAAGGACTGATTCACAATAATTTTAAGACCAAAAAAATTAACCACAAGTAGGGTAGGAAAGCATAATTTAATCATCTAAGAAGTTATCAAATTGTTCTATAAGCAGTCAATCAAATAGAAAATCTTAGCCTTCTTCACATTAATTCACACGGTACAACAGGTTAAATTTCATAATATACTATGTCACTGCTTAAAAATCTTGAGTAGCTGCTCATTACCTACTAATCTAGTGTCCTTTCAACTTTGATTATAAAACTTCAGCCTCTCATTTCTTCCCTGAAGGATCTTAAAATCTGATGTGAAGATAAGGTAGATGCCACAGTAACCAGAATGGTTATAAATATTCATGTGTGAGTCATGATTCAGTAGCATTAATGCCAGCAATTAGTAATTTGGGTCCTGTTTCATATTTCTTTTGTGAAAGACAGTTATTTATCTGATTTGAGTTGTCCTTCCCTTTTAAAAAACATTTATAGGGCTTCCCTGGTGGCTTGGTGGTAAAGAACCTGCCTGCCAAAGCAGGAGATAAGAGTTCAATCCCTGATCTGGGAGGATCCCACATGCTGTGGAGCAACTCAGCCCGTGCACCACAACTATTGAAGCTGTGTGCTACCACTGCTGAGCCCACCTGCTGTAACTGCTGAAGCCCAAGTGCCCCAGAGTCTGTGCTCCACAAGAGATGCCACCACAAGGAGAAGCCTGTGCACAACTGCAGAACAACCCCTGCTCGCCGCAGAGAGAGAAAAGTCTGTGCAGCAGTGGAGACCCAGTGCAGCCAAAAATAACGAGATAAATACTTTTTAAAAGCCAAAAAACATTTATATCTGAGAATGTCACAAAATAACAAAGATTTATCTGTTTTTTGCATTGACAGCTGGAACTTGACCAGTCAACACTACTAGTTCTGATACTTATCCTCAAGGTCTTGGGTTCTTTAATACTTCTAAGTGATTAATCATAGACAAGAAGAGTATCAAAGACAGTAGTATGCTGACTTTCTTTAACCTAGGACACATCAATTTTTAATTTAATCCATATGGCATAATTATTTTTGTTAGCCAGTTAATATCAAGATAGTCATTATATTCTATATAATAATTATTGTAATATCAGTAAATAATCATTTCATTAAACACATGTATGAAGGTGAAGTTGCTCAGTCGTGTCCGACTCTTTGCGACCCCGTGGACTGTAACCTACTAGGCTTCTCTGTCCACGGGATTCTCCAGGCAACAATACTGGAGTGGATTGCTATTTCCTTCTCCAGGGGATCTTCCCGACCCAGGGATCGAACCCGGGTCTCCCGCATTGGAGGCGGACGCTTTAACCGCTGAGCCACCAGGGAAGCCCTGTGGCCAATCATATTGATACATGGCAAAAACCATGACAGTATTGTAAAGTAATTATCCTCCTGATTAAAATAAATAAATTTTAAAAATAATTACTGTATTCTTTAGTTTTATAAAGCCATTGTAAAACAATAATAAATTCCAATTATAAAGATATTGGGCTTCCCTGGGGGCGCGGGGGTTAAAGCGTCAGCCTGCAGTGTGGGAGGCCTGGATTCGATCCCTGGGTCGGGAAGATCCCCTGGAGAAGGAAATGGCAATACCCACTCCAGTGGGTGGAAAATTGCCTGGAAAATCCCATGGACGGAGGAGCCTGGTAGGCTTCAGTCCACGGGGTCGCAAAGAGTCGGACACGACTGAGCGACTTCACTTTCGCTTTAGTTTTAAACAATAATAAATTCCAATTATAAAGATATTATTTATATTCATTACAATGTTTTCTATATAAAATAAACTTTGTATGCTTAGTCACTCAGTCGTGTCTGACTCTGCAGCCTCATGCACTGTAGCCCGCCAGGCTCCTCTGTCCATGGAATTTTCCAGGCAAGAATACAGGAGTGTGTTTCCATTTCCTACTCCAGGGTACTGACCTAGGGAACGAACATCTGTCTCCTACATTGGCAGGTGGATTCTTTACCACTGTGCCACCTGGGAAGCCCAACTTTTATGCATACCAAACAGAAATATTGCATCTTTCAAGTCTCACTGTTTTAAATGCAAACTACATATGTCAGATGGCCACCTAAATGACAGATAGGAAGAAACTAAAATTCTGTTTCTTAATATGACAGTCACTGGACTATTGTTTTTTTGATTTTGCCATTTCAGTGCAGAAATATGTGACATGACAGGAGTTATTACATAAACTATGAAGCCAGACTGAACAATTCTGAACCATTACAAATTATTCCAAAAATGAAACTTTGTAGCTGAATTCTGTTTCCTCGGGTATATATAAATGGGCATTCGCCTACCATGGAGAATAAATGTTTAAGTTACAAAATTAGAAATGTGCTAATTTGAAGCCTACAGATGTATTATTAAAACTTGACAGTGACTGCAGTAGTAATTTAGAATTTAGACTAACAAAGATTTTGGCAGAGGACTTCCCTGATAGTCTAGTGGTTAAGAACCCACCAGTGCAGGAAACGCAGGTTCCACCCCTGGTCCGGGAGGATCTCCTATGCTATGGGACAAGTAAGCCCATGTGCCACACCTACTGAGCTCCCTTGCACAACAAGAGAAGCCACCACAAGGAGAAGCCCAAGCACCCCAACTAGTCCCTGCTCGCTGCAACTGGAGAAAGCCCGAGCGCAGCAGTGAAGACCCAGCACAGCCAAAATAAATAACATGTTTAAAGTATATCCTTAAAAAAAAAAAAGATTTTGGCAGGGAGGACTGTTTTGTCACTAACACTGTTTTAAATCTCCCGCACATGATGATAATAAAACTCACACTGAGTTTAGTCAGTTTATCCATGTTTTTTAAATTCTCTACAGACATCATATACCCTTACTGTCTGTACTGGAGCAGACCACTCCTAGTGCCCTGAGCTTTGGATACCAGTTAATCAGAGTCTTAAATTGTTTTGATTTCTCTTGTGTGTTTCCATTTATCGTAACCTACACTGATGGCTCAGATGGTAAAGAATTTGCCTGCAATGCAGGGGACCTGGGTTCAATCCCTGGACTGGGAAGATCCCCTGGAGAAGAGAATGGGTAACCACTCCAGTATTCTTACCTGGAGAATTCCATGGACAGAGGAGCCTGGTGGGCTACAGTCTGGAGTTGTAGAATCGGACATGACTGAGTGATCAACACTTGCACATTGATGAACGTGAATTACATATTCTCTTCAGGTGGAGACCGACCTCTGTCCTAAATTCACTTGTATCCCACTGCCTGCAGTATCTGCCACCATCTGCCCTCCCCATCTTCATCCCTCATTTCCAGTAACATCAGCAGTTTCACCAAACGCTCGCTGTCAGGCAAGAGGCAGGTGGTTGTCCCTTTTCATGAAGCTTTAGCGTTATTATATTTCAGAATCTCAACAGTAGGAAATGTTATTGGTGAATCAACTTGACTTGCATTTTCCAGCCCTGCTTATGCTGTTCTGACCTCGCATCCTCACAGGAATATCAGTGATGTATTGCCTGAGGACAAAATGTGTTTCCAAATAAATTGGTTCACAGAAGGGCAGCTGGAGTGCCTTCTCGCTATTCGGCATCTTGATTTTTTGTTGTTGTTAATTAATATGAAGGAACATAATGTTCCCTCAAACTGTTATAAGCATAGATGTACTACCACCAAATGCCAAATCCACTAAATACCAGGAAATCTGGAGTGGTATGAAAGTTCTTAATAGCTATCAAAGTAAGACCGTGTTTTTTTTTAAATATATATATACATATATGTTTT
>SJYX01008353.1:151433-228406 GCA_006410675.1 Oreotragus oreotragus
GCAGAAAACTAGTCAGTCTAATCACACTAGGACCAGGGCCTTGTCTAACTCAATGAAACCAAGCCATGCCTGCAGGGCAACCCAAAGCAGGCGGGTCATGGTGGAGAGGTCTGATAGAATGTGGTCCACTGGAGAAGGGAATGGCAAGCCACTTCAGTATTCTTGCCTTGAGAACCCCATGAACAGTATGAAAAGGCAAAATGGTAGGATATCAAAAGAGAATCTCCCCAGGTCGTTAGGTGCCCAATATGCTACTGGAGATCAGTGGAGAGCACGATCTTAGCTTTTTTAATATTGAGTTTTAAGCCAGCTTTTCCACTCTTCCTCTTTTACCCTTATCAAGAGGCTCTTTAGTTCCTCTACACTTTCTGCCATTAGAGAGGTATCGTTTGCATATCTGAGGTTGTTGATATTTCTCCCTGCAATCTTGATTCCAGCTTTTGAGTCATCCAGCCTGGCATTTCACGTGATATGCTCTGCATATACGTTAAATAAACAAGGTGACAATATACAACCTTGACGTACTTCTTTCCCAATTTGGAACCAGTCTGTTGTTCCATGTCTGGCTCTAACTGTTGCTTCTTGACCTGCATACATGTTTCTCAGGAGACAGGTAAGGTGGTCTGGTTTTCCCATCTCTTTAAGAATATTCCACAGTTTGTTGTTATCCACATAGTTAAAGGATTTAGCGTAGTCAATGAGACAGAAGTAGGTGTAGGTGCTCTTATTATTTCCATTGTGTAAAAGAGAAAACTGAGGCATGGTGGAAGTGAAAGTTGCTCAGTCATGTCCGACTCTTTGTGACTCCATGGAGTAGCCCACCAGGCTCTTCTGTTCATAGAATTCTCCAGGAAGAGTACTGGAGTGGGTTCTCATTTCCTTCTCAAGGGGATCTTCCCCACCCAGGGATTGAACCCAGGTCTCCTGCATTGCCAGCAGATTCTTTACCATCTGAGACACCAGGGAGGCTTTTATTATTCCCATTTTATAAACTGAGGCATGGAGAGATTTAAGCAATTTTCTCCATGTTACACAGTTAGTAGGTAGAAGGCCTGGGATTCTAGTCTGGGCCATTTGACTTCAGATGCCACACTATTGACCACTGCAATCCTCAGTGGTACTTAAAAGAACCATTGGGTATCACTTAATTCTAGAAATGCCAGAACCTGACAAACATTCAGTAAATGGTTACTGAAATAAAATCAAACTTCCCTAATGGCTGTGTTGGTAAAGAATCCACCTGCAGGGCAGGAGACTCAGGTTCCATCCCTGGGTGGGGAAGATCCCATGGAGAAGGGAATGGCAACCCATTCCAGTATTCTTGCCTGGAAAATCCCATGGACAGAGGAACCTGGTGGGCTATAGTCCATGGCATTGCAAAGCGTGGACACGACTGAGCAACTAAACCACCAAACCGTTAATCCAGAATCTGAACACGTCCAAACTGAAGACATTTTGTTCATTGTTGTTGTTCAGTGGCTCAGTTGTGTCTGACTCTTTGCAACCCTATGGACTCTAGCAATCTAGGCTTCTCTGTCCTTCATCTATAACTAGTAGGGCTTCCTTACTTAAAAAAAATTCTTAATGATGGAAATCTCCAAACATATGCAAAAGTAGAGGGGATAATGGTACAGTGAACCCATGCAAACCCATCTCCCAGATTTGACATTTATCAACATGTGGCTCCAAAATCACTGCAGATGGTGACTGCAGCCATGAAATTAAAAGACGCTTACTCCTTGGAAGAAAAGTTATGACCAACCTGGATAGCATATTCAAAAGCAAAGACATTACTTTGCCGACTAAGGTCCGTCTAGTCAAGGCTATGATTTTTCCTTTGGTCGTGTATGGATGTGAGAGTTGGACTGTGAAGAAGGCTGAGCGCCAAAGAATTGATGGTTTTGAACTGTGGTGTTGGAGAAGACTCTTGAGTCCCTTGGACTGCAAGGAGATCCAACCAGTCCATTCTGAAGGAGATCGGCCCTGGGATTTCTTTGGAAGGACTGATGCTGAAGCTGAAACTCCAGTACTTTGGCCACCTCATGTGAAGAGTTGACTCATTGGAAAAGACTCTGATGCTGGGAGGGATTGGGGGCAGGAGGGGAAGGGGACAACAGAGGATGAGATGGCTGGATGGCATCACGAACTCGATGGATGTGAGTCTGAGTGAATTCCAGGAGTTGGTGATGGACAGGGAGGCCTGGCGTGCTGCGATTCACGGGGTCGCAAAGGGTTGGACACGACTGAGTGACTGAGCTGAACTGAACTGACAACTCTTGTTTCCTCTATATCTGCCCCCTACCACCTTCACTGGGATAATTTAAAGCAAATTTCAGGCAAGTTTTTCAGTATGTATTGAAACAGTATACAAGCCCCTGTGTCACTGTCTTTTGAAGTAAATTTCTGACTAAGACTTAACAACTGGAAAATGTGAAGGTGTAGAAACACAGAATAGCTGTTGGGCTGGGGAACTGCTAACAATTAGACTGTAGTTCCCACATTGCAGAATCACCAAACCTCCAGTTCCCTGAAAGATATAGATAAAGGCCTGACACACATTCCTGAGTTGTGAGTTGTTCTTATGGGAAGCAGGCCCCCTCCAGATGAAAACTGTGACCACAAGAATATAGACCCTAGACTGCTTGAAACCAGAGGCTGATGAAGCTTGAAACTCCACCTTGATGCCAACCAATCCAAGAATTGTCCATGAACTGATCATGCCCTGCTCCTTGAACACTGTAAAACACCTCACTACCCCCTCCAGGGTGAGTCACACAGTCTTCAGGGCATTCGCCCACTTGTGGCCCCCTTTGCCTGCCAAAGCAATAAAAGCTACTCTTTTCAACTTCTCCCAAACTCTTTTCTCCACATTTCTATTCAGCCCTGATGTACAGAGGCCAAGTTTTAGCAAAAGTATTATCCAAAAAGGACTCTGTTAAAAATCACATTAAAATTAATTAGCTTGATATCCAATAGCTGCTGCTGCAAGTCGCTTCAGTCGTGTCCGACTCTGTGCGACCCCATAGACAGCAGCCCACCAGGCTCCCCCGTCCCTGGGATTCTCCAGGCAAGAACACTGGAGTGGATTGCCATTTCCTTCTCCAATGCAGGAAAGTGAAGAGTGAAAGTGGAGTCACTGAGTCGTGTCCAACTCTCAGCGACCCCATGGACTGCAGCCCACCAGGCTCCTCGGTCCATGGGATTTTCCAGGCAAGAGTACTGGAGTGGGGTGCCATTGCCTTCTGCCGTCCAGTAGCTAGCAGTGTTCAACTTTCCTATTTCACAAATGCATTTCATTTTATTATTTATTTTTGTCTTCGTTGCTGCGCTCGGGCTTTCTCTGTTGCAGAGCGGGGACTCCTGTTTGTTGCGCACAGGCTCCTACTGTGGTGACGTCTCCTGTTGCGGAGCCTGGGCTCTAGGCTCACCACTTTCAGCAGTCGAGTGTGCGCTCAGCAGTTGTGGCACACAGGCTCTCCTGGGACCAGGGATTGAACCCGTGTCTGCTCACTGGCAGGCAGATTCCCACCCACTGCACCACCAAGCACGTCCCATAAGTGGATTTCATGGTTGGTTGGTTTGAGTCAGGATCCACATAAGAGTCTTGTGTTGCATTTGGTTGATATATTTCTTGAGTCTCTTAATCCATCAACATTCCCTCTCTTCCTTTTGTTTTCCCTCTTGCCACTTGTCGATGAAACAGGGTCGTTTGTTCTGTAGAATTGTCTGTGTTGTCTTGCTCTACCTTGGGGGTGAGAAAGAGTTACTTTTCCTTTCTGTAAATTGTAGAAGAGGAGAGGAGAACAGTTGTGAACTGTGTTATCCCCAAGTGGAACCAATGGCTACTGGAAGGCAGTACAGGACAGCAGCCGCCTTGACAATCCCAGTGTGTTCTTGGGGACCTCTTTCTGAGCAGTGATCCTTTTATCTTTTATATTCAGACTGATAATAAAGAGGCACAGAAAGATACAGGAGTGCCTTCTGAATTCTCAAATAATTATCAAATGATACTGATTATGTGTTAATTGATACGTTCTAATTCTACGAAAACTGATAAATTCACAGATGTTCGATAAAGTTAGTTTCATTAACTGGGATACAATTTAATTAGAATATGCAGTGCTTTATTTATTCTTACAATCTAGAACCAGGAAATGGAAACCTTTGTGTTAAGGAGTACACTGGGTCGTACTTTGAGAACATGTGAATATCTAATTACCCAGTGATTTTTACATTCATTGATGATCCTTGCCTAAATCAGTTATTACATGAGAGATGCAAAATGGTGATTTTTCTAATTTTATTGTTTTTTCTCTACATTTGTTAGTTGCCATTCTTCTGTAAAGAAAAGCTTTCCTTATTTTTCTCTTTGATATGCTCTGATTACACATCCTCTTTTTATTTCATCATTTTATGCTCATGAAATTAAAATTTTTAATGTTTATAATCTTTACTGTCATTGTTTGGATGTTCATATTCCTCAGATTTGGCCAGTGAGATCCCCTTTACACTAAGTTTTATCAGCTTTTATTAATAACATGGTCCATTAGTCTCTCAGCCCTTTCTTGCCCTACAAGACATCTCAGGATGGCTTCATACTTTCCCAGACTAGAACTTAGCCATTTCTTCAAGGGGTCCTCCCTCTGTAGTGAAGGAATGGTATTTAAATACCAAGATTTGGGACTTGTCCTCATTGCTTCTTTCCATGTCCATTTTGACGCAGCCCTAAGTCTTCTGCTGAGGATGGAGAGGAGATACTTGGCTCTTCAAACCCAATGAGACAACCCCTTCATCTTGCTCAGATCCCTTAGTATTGTCAACAGACAGTGAGCACTGTTTTTAGTTTTTCCATTTTCTAAGGATGAAAATTTGTAGTCTGTTTCCCAAATGACTTGCTTCTCTTCCAGTTTTACCTGCTCTGTTATAGAAGAATCATGGAATCGTAGACTTCAGTTTACAATATTTTACTTAGAAACTGTCTTAACCAGTGATTCTTTGCCAATTTCAAGTCTCAGACTGTTTTGAAAATCTGATGAAAGTGGATACTAGCCCTGGAAAAATCCTCAAACACAGACATTTTTATATACAATTTTATCGGGTTCTTGACCTTGAAAGCCGAGTTATCTCTATGAAATACCCCTTATAAGATCCTAGGTTGTGCTCTACCTCTGCCATATTATGTATGTACAGGGAAGCTTGGGATGTGGGCAGGTTTAGGTGACTTCCTAAAGGCTACACAGTAGCAGAAACGAAGTAGAGTCTAAGGGTTTTTGTTTTTTGTTCTCATGAAGAACAACTGGTTTGCCCCCACTTGTATCACAAAAAGTTCTACAATGTAGTGAGAACAAGAACTTCAAATAAAAAGAATGACTTTGTAGAGTGAAGACACACTAGGAGTGGATTTTTATTTTTAGAACATGAGTTCATAGAAGCTGGGCACCTGAATTTCCCAATTTCAAAAGAATAGAATTCTTTTTTTTTTTTTAACTGAAATTATGTTTTCTGTAATTCCTTTTTCTTACTTTCTTCACCCTAATATTTAATGTGAAAAGTGGTTGATGTATTTGGAGGCAGAAGCCAGCACAGTATTTTGGGAAATGAACGGATGATGGAACGTTTCTCCTGTGAACAGGCACTTTCTCTCTTGAATAGCACCTACTACCAATAGGGTCTTGTAAGATAGGTATCTGGGTGTGACTGGCTGGTTTTATGAAGTACTCTCTTTGCTCATTGGGTGTCTTCTGTTAATTTGTCTCAGTTGTCTCTGAGCCATGTGCAGTTTTTTAGGATTAATGTAGTTTTTAAGGATTTCTGCAGAAACCTTGTTATTTAACACACCCTTGTGACCTTCAGTCTGGAAAGCCTCAGTGCATCTCAGCCTTGCTCCAGAGAGCCAAAGTCGGCTCCAAGGCAGCACAGATTGTAGCTGTCTGTAGGCTTTGTTTGCACAAAGGGACACTTCTGTTATAGGCTCCTTGGTATTGCAATGGTGGAAGAGGGAAATGTTAACTGCTTTCTCTCTGGTGTTTTCTTGTAGTGGAAGAGTGACTGAATATAGGCAGTCAGGAGAATTTGAGCAAAATGAAATGGTTCTCATGATGTCTCATCAGTATCTCCTGGTGTGTGTGTGTGTGTGTGTGTAGGCAGACAGGTGTGGTGTAATGCTGGAAAAATACAGGTTTCTTAAATTGTAGACAAATCAACTTGATTTTGATTTGTTAAATGATTTTGAGTTAAATGATTTTAACTCAAACAGGCTAGACTGAGAGTCTGTAAAATAATAATGACTTTACTGCTTTTCATAGAGTATAAAATAGTCTGCAAAACATGACCTGCAGACCCCTGAGAACACTGATCACAGAGTTTTTATCATGATACAGCAGACTTCCTGTTTCTCTCTCCTTGTGTGTAAAAGGAATCCTTAGTCACTGCTGGTTCTGGAATTCTTCAGTGGCATAGAATTGGTGCCTGGTATTGTAATTAATTTGTTTACTGGGCAGATCTTTCATGCTGTCCTCGTAAATGCTTCTTGACAAGGTTGACTGGATTGTTTTCTGCTGTTGCGAGATGCAAACAAACTGGAAAGGCAATGACGAAGGTGTTTCAACATTTATTTGTATGAAGTAGATGGATAAAAGCAATAGTTCAAATAAGATATAAGTAAAAATATTTCTTAAGTTCTTGAACCTTCCATGTAAAATGTTCTCTTTTATGTAAAAAAAAAAAATCAAAGACCATATTCTGTGATAATTGGACAAGTGCTAAAGAGACTTTAAAATACATAATAAACTTGGCTATATTGACTAATGTTATTTGAGTCAAGAGTATTTCAGAGATAAAATTTTTTGAACTAGCATTTATTTTCCAGTAAAAGATACACCAAGCATAGTTATTTTAGGAATCTGTTAAAAAAATTCTAGCAGTACTGTTGAATTATTTTACTTAACTTGTAAAATTTTTTCTTACGATGTTCATCGCCAAGTACCTGATTGATTTTGAGAAAACAGATAAGCATTAAAGCCTCTTATGAACTGGCTTTTTGTTGTATGGATTTATTAGATATTTAGGTAGGGGAAGAGGTGGAGAGAAAGTGGGGAATTTGGAGGATATGTAGATTTACTGTTACTTTATAGATTTTTTAAAAATTATTTTTAATTAGAGGATAATTACTTTACAATATTGTGATTTTTTTTTCATACATCAACATGAAGTAGCCATAGGTAGACATATGTCCGCTCCCTCTTGAACCCCCTTCCCACCTCCCTCGTCATCCCACCCCTCTAGATTGTGACAGAGCACCGGCTTTGAGTTGCTGATGTTTTAGGCTTGAGGAGTAATTCTCCATAACTGTTTACTTCCTCCCTGCTCTGCTGCACTGTGGGGCTGCTGCCACCAGGTGGATGCTAGTGCCTAGGCATGGCTACACGGTCCAAACTGGAAGGCAGTGATTCAGCAATTTAAAAAGTGTTGATTGAATACTGTGCGTCAGACACTGTGCTAGGTGTTGGGGATACAAGGATGAATAAGACAGAATCCCTGTAAGCGTTAGACAAAACCAGTAAAGTGATAGAATTACATGTACCGTGCTCCAGAAGGACAAAGAGAAAACAAATCACTAACATGATGTTTATGGATGATGCTCTGAAGGGATCTGCCATGCACCTTGAGGGCGACTGTGAGTTTAAAGTGGGGATGGCCCTGTAGACAAGTGATTCCAAGAGGACATACATAAGTTGTGTTTTTTTGGGAAAATTATGATCGTAAACTCATTTAAAACCCTAAATCTCCAATGACTAAAAATAATAATATGTTGCTGTTGTTCAGTCACCTGAACTCCTCACGACCCCATGGACTGCAGCACACCAGGCTCCCCTGTCCCTCACCATCTCCCGGCGTTTGCCCAGGTTCATGTCCACTGAACTGGTGATGCCATCCAACCATCTCATCCTCTGTCGCCCTTTTCTCCTACCTTCAGTTTTTCCTGGCATCAGCGCCTTTTCCAATGAGCTGTTCACATCAGGTAACCCAAATATTGTAGCTTCATCCTCAGTCAGTCCCTCCAATGAATATTCAGGGTTGATTTTCTTTACAATTGACTGATTTGATCTCTTTGCAGTCCAAGGGACTCTCAAGGGTCTTTTCCAGCACCACAGTTCGAAAGCATCAGTTCTTCGGTGCTCAGCCTTCTTTATGGTACAACTCTCACATCCATACATGACTACTGTAATGACCATAGCCTTGAATATATGGACTTTTGTCCGCAAAGTGATGTCTTTGCTTTTTAGCACACTGTCCAGGTTTGTCATAGCTTTCCCAGCAGTCATCTTCTAATTTCGTGTCTGCAGTCACCATCCGCAGGGATTCTAGAGCCCAAGAAGAGGAAATGTGTCACTGCTTACATTTTTCCCACTTCTGTTTGCTATGAAGTGGCAATTATATAATACATGTAAGAAAATTATTTAGAACAAAATTTAAAAGAATATGGATGTCTTTATGTTTAATTATCATTTGGTTAATCTCCCATTGTTAACAACCAATCCTTATTCTGATCTTGGTTTAAAATCATCTTAAAATTACCCTAAATTAAAAAAAAAAAAACTACCTTACATTTTTTGAGATCAAAACTCAGTGGATCCAGACAACCGAATCAAAAAATGGACAGAAGACACTTCTCCAAAGTAGACATAGAGCTGGCAAATAAGCACATGTAAAGATGCTCATCATCACTAATTATTAGAGAAACACAAATGAAATTTAATGAGATACCACCTCACACCAGTCAGAATAACTATCATTTAAAAGTCTACAGATAACAAATACTGAAGAAGGTGTGGAGAAAAGGGAATCCCCCTTTTATACTATTGGTGGAAATGTAAATTGGTAAAGCCATTATGGAGAACAGTATGGAGGTTCCTTAAAAAACTAAAAATAGAACTAGCAAATGATCCCGGTAGTCCCACTTCTGGGCATATATCCAGAAGATACCTGCACCACAATGTTTATAGGAGCACTATTTATAATAACCAAGACACGGAAGCAGCCTAGATGTCCACTGACAGATGAATGGGTAAAAAAGATGCGGTACACACACACAAGCGTACACGCACAGTGGACTACTACTTGGCTGTAAAAAAGAATGAAATAATGCCATCTGCAGCAATGTGGATGGCCCTGCAGATTATCATACTAAGTGAAGGAAGTCAGAGAAAGACAAATAGCATATGATATTACGTATATGCGGAAACTAAAACATGACACAGATGAAGCTATCTAAGGAACAGACTCATAGGGAACAGACTTGTGTTTGCCAAGGGGCCGGGGGTAAGAAGGGTGGATTGGGAGTTTGGGATTAACAGATGCACACTAACTCTTATGTATAGAATGGATAAACAACAAGGACCCTACTGTAGTGTCAGTTCAGTTCAGTCGCTCATTCGTGTCCGACTCTTTGTGACCCCATGAATTGCAGCACACCAGGCCTCCCTGTCCATCACCAACTCCCGGAGTTCACTCAGACTCACGTCCACTGAGTCAGTGATGCCATCCAGCCATCTCATCCTCTGTCGTCCCCTTCTCCTCCTGCCCCCAATCCCTCCCAGCATCAGAGTCTTTTCCAATGAGTCAACTCTTCGCATGAGGTGGCCAAAGTACTGGAGTTTCAGCTTTAGCATCATTCCTTCCAAAGAAATCCCAGGGTTGATCTCCTTCAGAATGGACTGGTTGGATCTCCTTGCAGTCCAAGGGACTCTCAAGAGTCTTCTCCAACACCACAGTTCAAAACCATCAATTCTTCGGCACTCAGCCATCTTCACAGTCCAACTCTCACATCCATACATGACCACAGGAAAAACCATAGCCTTGACTAGACGGACCTTTGTTGGCAAAGTAATGTCTCTGCTTTTGAATATGCTATCTAGGTTGGTCATAACTTTTCTTCCAAGGAGTAAGCATCTTTTAATTTCATGGCTGCAATCACCATCTGCAGTGATTTTGGAGCCCCCCAAAATAAAGTCTGACACTGTTTCCACTGTTTCCTCATCTATTTCCCATGGGAACTATATTCAATATCCTATAATAAGCCATAATGGAAAAGAAAAAAGCATCAATCTTTCCTTTTCTAGCTCTCTGTATCTATTTTATTTATATATTTGTCTTTCTATCTAATCTGTCTATATCTATCTTATCATCCAACAGAATAAGGACTTCAAGGCAGCTTGGAGTTAAAAAAAGACTTTGTATTCTATTTAATTTTCTCATCCACTAGTTGGTTAGTGTATAATATTCAACAGTTGCACAGTGCTTGTCTTTTTATCTGCCTGAGACAAAATTGACTTTCAGCCAGCTTAACTTGCACTCCACCCTCTTGAAGCTGGCTTAGTCAGGTCACCATCTCCTTGTTACTAAATCTCATAGACACTTCTCAGAGCACATGTTTCTTGAAAAGATTATGTCACTTCTCTGCTTAGAACCATTCATTACCTCATTGCTTTTAGGATGAAGTTCCAACTCTTTCATATGGCCACATCTGACCCTACTCATGCTTCCAGAGCTTCATCTCTTACCATGCGTTTCCACTCACTGTTATGATCCCAAACAACTGACCTTTCAGTGTTTTGAATGCACTCTGTCTCCCTCACCTCCAGGAATTGCTCTTTCCTCTGTCCTCTTTCAACACCTCTGCTGCCCACTCCTATTCATCCCTTCAGTCTAAGTTCAGACTTATGCTTTCCTTTTAAAGAAAAGGAAATGTCCGAATAATCCATCCTGTTTCTCCAATCTCAATTCTAGCCCCTCTTAGTCTCAACAATCATTATTCTGGACTATACTAAAAACTCCCTAATTGGTGTTTCTACTTCTGCTCTTCCTGTCTGTGTAATCCATTCTCTACATATTCATAAGAATCATCTTTTAAAAATATAACTGGGATCATGTCCCTTTTATTTAAAACTCTCCAGAGGCTTAGCATGTAATTCAACTCAGGTGATCAGGGCACCTTAACACTCTATAGACGCAAACTTCACTCTCACCCTTGGTTGCATGCTCTGTTATCAAATAGGCATCCAGGTGGTTCAGTATGTACTTGCCTAATTTTAAAGAATGTTATTAGAGTAAAAATACAAAGCTAAAAATTTCTTCCAGAAAATGTTCAGACTTTGGCATCACGTTCCCTCTTTGGAAAAGCGCGCTAGCTCAAGCCTTCCTCTGGCACCTCTGCCCACCTCACCCGTCTGGATGATGGACCTCTTTTCTGTACCTCTTTCCACAGGACTCATTGTCCAATGATGTCTTTAAGTTCTAGTGTTCTTCTTACTCTAATTCCGTCTCTGACCTCTAGTGCTCTGCTTATTAGCTCAGTAAATGTTTTTCAGTTGACTAGTTGAAATCTGACACTTTCCCATACTTGGCTCTGGTTCTCTCCACTGGAAGACCTGGCATCTCTACTGTTATCATGTCCAGTGTTCTGTCATTAGCACGCTTTCTGTCATTTTATAATATTATTCTAAATAATTCTGTCATAAGAGTAGTAACATGTTCATTTGGAACATTTTTAAGGTTTCAAATGAAAATGAACTATATTCTTGCTAATGACATGTATGTGCCTGGCATATGTTATGTACTAGTACTAGGGTTGAACTGAATGAGCTAAGTGGATAACTGCCTTTATTACCTTTTAATATTTTTCTATTGTTCTTATCTTATAACTATACTGTTTATACTATTTAGAATTCTTTTTAAAAACATAGTAAGTATTGGCCAATGTTTCACAAATATAACTTTTCATGGCTGCCTGGTACTATCTTCATGGACTATTTACCATATTATGCATAATTGATTTGGAAAATTTTATTGTCTACCATGTGCCATGAGTGTCTAATGGTGAATAAGACATAACCCTTTACCTAGAGGCACTTCCGGACTAGCACATAGGGAGGAAGAAAGTGAAGAGACAATTATATCCCCATATTTTAGATGTTAGGTTGTTTCCAAAGTTTCAATACGAGTCTTGACATATGCTTGACAAATGCATTCTAGGTATTATGGCAATGACCTTCCCACCACTGAAAAAGACCTAGAATTCAGAGCGCAGAATAGGGTTGGAATTTTCCACATCTAGCTGTGTCTGAGCCTGTTAGTTCATCTTAGCTGCGAGGATTAATGAGATCATCCTACGTTCCTGTCACAGTGTAGACTTGTGCCATACAGTATGGTAACCACTAGTCACATGTGGCTACGGAACATGTGAGCTGTGCTGTCAGTGTAAAATCCGCACTGGATTTGAAAGATTTACTGCAAAGTAGGAATGGTAGACTATCTCAGTAATAATTTTTATGCTGCTGCTGCTGCTGCTAAATCGCTTCAGTCGTGTCCAACTCTGTCCGACCCCAGAGACGGCAGCCCACCAGGCTCCCTGTCCCTGGGATTCTCCAGGCAAGAACACTGGTTACATGTTAAAATGGTGGTATTTTGAATATACATTTTAGTCTCATCTTTTATTTCAGTGTGGCTACTAGGTGATTTCAGATTACTATGTGATTCACATCATGTTTCTCCTGGGCAGTCCTGTTACAGATCTTCAGTAAATGTTGGTTGAATATCAGTATCACATACTTAGCTCCTCCTTCTGGACCTTTACCTCCTGTGTGTGTTTCTTTCTTTCCCCCTCCGTCTCTCCCTCCCTGTCTGTCTCTTTCTCCCTCTTTCCACCTCTACTTTCAGGAAAGAGATTAGCCATTTGTCAGTTTCTGAGCCTCATTTCCTCCTATGTAAAATGGAGATGGTAATGCTTGTCTAACTGCCCCATAGGTTTCTTTCTTGTAGCGATAAAATAAAGCGGTGCATAAAAAGTGCTTTGTGAGTCATAAAACAGTGTGCAAATGAAATGCATCATCATGCCTTTGTGTCTGCACTTAAATGAATTTAAACCCCACCATGAATTTAAACTCATAAGTTAAATCTGGTAATAGAATGAAAGATTTTATCTCCTGCTTGGGCTTCCACATGGTATCAACTTAGTAGACGGGTCCAACTTACTGGTCCGGTCTGATAGACTGGTCCAAGTTACTTACCCTCTCCAAGCCTTAGTTTCCTCATCTTCAAATAGTTGCTCTACTATTTTGCAAAGTTATTTAATGAGTTGACCTCATGTGTTACAGAACACTTGCCTGACATGTTGCAGATGATTAATAAATTGTCACTCCCTTCCCTCATGCCTGGGCTTCCCTGGTGGCTCAGAGGGTAAAGTGTCTGCCTGTAGCGCGGGAGGCCCAGGTTTGATCCCTGGGTCAGGAAGATCCCCTGGAGAAAGAACTGGCAACCCACTCCAGTTCTCTTGCCTGGAAAATCCCATGGACAGAGAAGCCTGGTAGGCTACAGTCCATAGCATCGCAAAGAGTCTGACACGACTTAGCGACTTCACTTTCCCTTTCCCTCATGCCTGTTTCTAGAGAGAGCCAGAGGTCGTCTGGGGATCAAGAGTCATCTAAAAATGGTCCTGAAATCATACTTAGGCACGAGTGGTGGCTTATTTGCCCCTAGATTACTCTCCACCCCAAACATAGTGACAGACATGAAACTGGATATAATAAGAGATTTCAGTGCAGTCCTTTGAGTTCGAGTTGTACTTCTGTAGAGTGGAGTTTTCTGCAGAGTCTTGCTTCTGTGAGCAGAAGATTATGAATTTTAATAAATTCAGGAAGATACTCTTCCAAACTTTTTCAAGAATAATACAATCTTTTAAAATTTTGGTGCTTTTTCATATTACAAATGGAGAAAGTAGTGGCAACTTACTTCAGTACTCTTGCCTGGAAAGTTCCATGGACGGAGGAGCCTGGTAGGCTGTAGTCCATGGGGTCGCTAAGAGTCGGGCACGACTGAATGACCTCACTTTGACTTTTCACTTTCCTGCATTGGAGAAGGAAATGGCAACCCACTCCAGTGTTCTTGCCTGGAGAATCCCAGGGATGGGGGAGCCTGGTGGGCTGCCGTCTCTGGGGTCGGTCACACAGAGTCGGACATGACTAAAGTGACTTAGCAGCAGCAGAAGCAGCATATTGTAAAAACAATACAGTCTCATTATAATGGTTTAAAATGCAGAAACTCTTAGACAGTAAAAACACACCTATAAATTCTATCTCCCAAAACCAACTCCATAGTAGCTGAGTTGGTAAAAAATCTGCTTGCAGTGCCAGAGACCTGGGTTTGATCCCTGGGTCTGAAAGATCCCCTGGAAAAGGAAATGGCAACCCATTCCAGTATTCTTGCCTGGAAGATCCTATGGACAGAGGAGCCTGGCAGGCTACAGTCCATGGGGTTGCAAGAGTTGTATATAACTTAACAACTAAACCACTACCAAAAGTCAATATTGTAGTTTATATTTTCTAAAATTTTCTATGGACATGTACCTTCATTAACATATGTTAAAGTAGTATATATAATCATTTCTTTTACAAAATTTGTGTATATATGTATATATAAATAGATAGATAGATAGTTACTTTGCCTTTCTGACTTAGCTCATTTTGGACCTTTTTCCATGTAAGTATATGGAAAACTTCTTTAGCATTCAACAACTTTTAGTAATCTTAGATGATACAGTGAATAAACTGGTTATGAATTTAGTTATATATTAAAATATATTTTAAAAATTAAAGACGAGTAATTGTATACATTGGAAACATGGCAATATCTTTGTGTGAAACAGTCTATGTGATGTTTGGAAAATGGTGTTCAGAGCACGAACTTGGTGTTCACATGTATTTACTGGAATCCTTGGAATGATTCCATATCTTCCACAAATTAGAAACCACTTCATAAGAACAAACTTAGCTGTAGATAATCTATATGGACTAGTCACCCAAGGGTACCTGGTTTACTGGTAGTTGACATCTTCCAGAAAAGCTTCAGAAAAATAGTAATCATCTGATGGTCAAAATAAATGCTCTGTTCAGTTCAGTTCAGTTCAGTCGCTCAGTCGTGTCCATCGAGTCAGTGATGCCATCCAGCCATCTCATCCTCTGTCGTCCCCTTCTCCTCCTGCCCCGAATCCCTCCCAGCATCAGAGTATTTTCCAATGAGTCAACTCTGCATGAAGTGGCCAAAGTACTGGAGTTTCAGCTTTAGCATCATTCCTTCCAAAGAACACCCAGGACTGATCTCCTTTAGGATGGACTGGTTGGATCTCCTTGCAGTCCAAGGGACTCTCAAGAGTCTTCTCCAACACCACACTTCAAAAGCATCAATTCAAGCATCAATTCTTCGGCACTCAGCCTTCTTCACAGTCCAAATGTCACATCCATACACGACTCCTGGAAAAACAAAGCCTTGACTAGACAGACCTTTGTTGGCAAAATAATGTCTCTGCTTTTGAATATGCTATCTAGGTTGGTCATAACTTTCCTTTCAAGGAGTAAGCATCTTTTAATTTCATGGCTGCAGTCACCATCTGCAGTGATTTTGGACCCCCAAAAAATAAAGTCTGACACTGTTTCCATTGTTTCCCCATCTATTTCCCATGAAGTGATGGGACCAGATGCCGTGATCTTAGTTTTCTGTTAGGTATGTATAAACTGTGAGGTACCCTTTTCCTGGCCTTGGTGATTGCAGCAATTTCAGGGGCTTTTCTGAAACTGGGATCCACTCAGAAGCTGCTCAGGAGAGTCTTAATCAGGTTTCATTTTTGTAACCCAGATCTGTCAATGACTGTTACCTGCTCTGAGCAGGATCAGTTTCAACATGGACTTTTGAAAGTATTCTCCTTGCAGTAGTGTGTAACTTTGGGGATTTACCTCCTTTTCTGCATTCACCTCTACCCATTTAAATCCACTTTTCTTTCAAGACTCAACTTATCAACGAAACACCCCTCTTACCTTCTCCTCTGTTCTGATTGTTTGTACCATGGATGCTCACACTTCCTTATAATCTACTTTATATATAATGTTGTGAAGTTATATAATGGCTTCTGCATAAGTCAGCTATGCTATGGGATTCTAGAGGACAGACATTTTCTTCCCAGAGAACCCAACACAAGACTGTATGGTCAGTAGTCACTTACTAAGTACATGCTGCTGCCGCTAATTTGCTTCAGTCGTGCCCGACTCTGTGCTACCCCACAGACGGCAGCCCAGCAGGCTCCCCTGTCCCTGGGATTCTCCAGGCAAGAACACTGGAGTGGGTTGTCCTTCTCCAATGCAAGAAAGTGAAAAGTGAAATTGAAGTCGCTCAGTCATGTCCGACTCCTAGCGACCCCATGGACTGCAGTCTACCAGGCTCTTCCGTCCATGGGATTTTCCAGGCAAGAGTACTGGAGTGAGTTGCCATTGCCTTCTCCAGCTAAGTACATACTTCTAAGTTATTAGGCACTTTCTTGAGTTTTCTCTCTTCCCTTTTTTAATCAATTAGCTAATACATCTAAATTTGAGCATCTTAACATATAAATAAATGCTTAGCATCTAAAATAAAATCTATAGTGTTACTGAGCTATTGGAGAAAAATCAAGGAACCTCTATATGTCCAAGAGGCACCAATATCCATTGGTTGTGGATAGTAGAGAGCTCTAGTACTGAACAATTTTACAGTAGCAACACAACAGAAAGCTATTGGAGGTCTGATTGCCCTTGTAGGTTGCACTCTTTTGCTGAGTCACTATTTCAGAACTCTGTTAGGTTGGCTGGATTCTGTTTCTGACATTTTCTTATACCTGCAATGTGAAAAATCTTTATTTCATTAAATACTGATCATTTATAGATGAGAGCAGTCAGCAATGAGGCAAGGATTTTACCTTTGCATTGAGTACTTGTAATAGGTTAGTGATTTATAGGTATGAAAACTCCAAAGCACAATGTGTGGTGTGGGCAAAGGGATAATTTTCATCATTTTAATATTATCTTCAAAGGAAGTGCATGTTTATTGTTGTTGATAGTTTGGTTTTATTTGTGCTGAAATTTTAAAAGATGACACTTTGATTTTAGATTCATCAGTTTCATCTCACCCCTCCCCCATAAAATAGTCAACCATTCAGTCAACAAATATGTATTAAGCATGATTATAAACATGTGAGAGAAAATTTAATTCAACAAATATTTACAGAGCAGTGCCAGTGGAAGAGATACAGCAGTTAACAAGAATTGACTGTCTGCCTCCCTGTTTGAATTTACAGTCTGTCTGAAAACAAACAGTAAACAGGGAATTACAAAGGTGATCCAGATTAAATATGTATAAAATTAAACTGAATTGATTGATACAAAGATAAATATGATTTAGCCCCCTTTCTGAAGGAGCTTACACCTTAAGTGTTGAAAGAGATGTAGGAGCATAAAAATAGTACTTTGGGGCAAAGATTAGGAAATGATTAATTGGGACCCCAGGAATTATTGCAAAAAACTCCATGAATAAGAAGCCAGCCTAGAAGGGTAGACATTTTGACAGTCAAATAAAGGGAGGAAAGGCATTTTAGACGGTGGCGCTGCTAATTAGTCATACCTCTTATCCACTCCTGTTGGCGATGGGGGTTAAAACAGCTCATCAGCTGAACTGCTCATCAAACTGGATTGAGGAATATGCATGGAACCCTTGGGGCCTACAACATTTCTCCCTCCTCCCCAGTTTCATGTGTCTACTTCAGAGGCACAACAGCTGGGCAGCTTCATTGCTGCCTTCCGGAGGAGGATGTGCTCTGCTTATGTACAAGAGACTCTGAGAAAGGGACCAGCCAGAAGCTGTCAGGCCTGAGCATTGCCCTTCTCCCCAGTCAGATGGTTTATGTCTCTTGAGGGGAGGAAATATGAGAAATAGCAAAATGAAAGCTTCCGCCTCATTACTTTCCTAAGAGAGCAGAACTAAGGGCAGACTTGGCAATAGTATAGGCAAAGCTGGAAACTGGAGGAGAAGAATAGAGGAAATCCTCTATACTAGGTAAGAAAGTGGACAACCGCCCATGGTAAACTGCATGATACAAATAAAGAATTCTTTAGAAGGGATGTCAGCGGGTCCCATAGTGGTCAGGGAAGGCTGACTGCATGAAGACGGTAGAGCCTGAACTCTGTCTGTGATTCAGATAGAACAGATTCACGCTTTTTTTTTTTTTTTGTAATTTATTATTTAACATGAAATGAGTTTCTGTTACCACCTTCTACCTTTCTTTTGAGAGGCAAGTGGGATGAAGGAGAGGGGCTTTCTTCTTCATTGGAAAGCGGACTCCTGTTTTGAGATGTGATGAAGCAGTCAGTGTTCATTCTGACCACGACTTACATAGCTTGCAGATTTTTATTAACTTCCCACTCAGAATACCTTAGTTTTATTCAAGCATTAATTTTACACTCGCAGTTCTCCTTGATCATTTTGATTCCTATTTTCTAGATATTTTCCTTAAAGCCATTCTTTTTTTAAAAAATATATATGTATTTATAGACTCGTCACACAGGTTTTTTTGTGACTCTTTTTTTTGATATAGCATGTGTCACATCAACAGAACACAAGCTGAGTTACGTTTTTGCTAAAAAACCATGTGGCCCTTCAAGCAGTTTCTTAGAACGGTGTGTTATTTGGCAAAGGACAACAGGTCAACTTTGAGAGCTCCAGAGCAATTCCAGATCAGGGAGCCTCAGGTGGATGAAAAGGAACAAGAAAATAACCAGTGTCATATATATGGAATTTAGAAAGATGGTAACGAGGACCCTGTATGCAGGACAGCAAGAGAGACGCAGGTGTGTAGAGTGGACTTTTGGACTCTGAGGGAGAGGGAGAGGGAGGGGGAGAGGGAGGGAGATGATTTGGGAGAACAGCATTGAAATATGTGTACTATCATGTAGGAAATGAATCGCCAGTCTGTGTTCGATGCAGGATGCAGGATGCTTGGGGCTGGTGCATGGGGATGATCCGGAGGGATGATGNGGGAGAGGGTGGGATGATTTGGGAGAATAGCATTGAAATATGTGTACTATCATGTAGGAAATGAATTGCCAGTCTGTGTTCGATGCAGGATGCAGGATGCTTGGGGCTGGTGTATGGGGATGATCCAGCAGGATGATGGGGGGTGGGAGGTGGGAGGGGGGTTCACGTTTGGGAGTTCGTGTACACCCGTGGCGGATTCATGTCAATGTATGCCAAAACCAGTAGAGTACTGTAAAGCAAAATAAAATAAAATAAAATAAAATAAAGGAAAATAACCAGTGTCCACTGGCAGCACTGCTCCGCCCTCCCCGTTAGTGCTGATCAAGTGTCTGCTCTGTTATCTCCTGACCCCTTCACTTTCTAGTAAAGAAAAACAGGGTCTTATCTCAATAGTATTTCGTGGATGGATGCCAATGCCATGTAAAAAGGTATTGAGTGGGTTGGGATTGAGGAAATGTGAAATGGTTTGTTGAAGGAACAGTGCACAGTTGAATGCTCAGGGTATTTGAGTTGTAACAGTTTTATTGAGGTGAGATTGGCATAAGATAAATGGCGCATATTTAAAGTGTGCAATTTTATATTTAAAATGTGCAGTTTGATGAGATTTGACATATGAATTCATCTGCACTGTATTCTCCTCTCAGGGAACTTATGGGGAAACTGTCACCACAATCAGGAATATTTCATCATGCAAAGAATATTCATGCTCCCCTGAAACTCATCCTTCCTTTCATCTCTGTTCCAGACAACTTACATGCTTTCTGTCGTGATGAATTAACTTGAATTTTATGTAAATCAAATTATACACTATGTACCCCCCTTTTTTTGGTCTTTTTTTCTCTCAACATAATAATTTAGATTCATCCATGTTGTATATATTAATAGTTTGTTTCTTTTTATTGCTGAGTGGTGTTCTCTTGTGTGTGCGTGTGTTCTAAGTCACTTCACTTGTGTCTGACTCTTTGTGACCCTATGGACTGTAACTTGCTAGGCTCCTTTGTCCATGGGATTCTTCAGCCAAGAATACTGGAGTGGATTGCCATGCTCTTCTCCAGGGGATCTTCCTGACCCAGGGATCGAATCTTCATCTCTTACTTCTGCTGCATTGGCAGGTGGGTTCTGCTGCCTAGGAAGCCCAGTATTCTCTAGTATGGGTGTACAATTTTGTTTTTCCACTGGTGGAAATTTAAAATAAAGCTGCCATGAACATTCACATGCCAGTCTTTGTTTGGATGTATGCTTTCATTTCTCGTGGATAAAAATGTGTAGGAATGAAATGGCTGGATTGTATTGTACACGTATGTTTAAGCTTGTAAGCTGATAAACTGTTTTGTGAAGTGGCTGTACCATTCTGCATTCTCACTAGCAGTATTTGAGCAGTCCAGTTGCTCCACATTCTCAGCAATAGTTGCTATTGTCAGTCTTTTAAATTTTAGCTGTTCTAGTGTATATAGTATCTATTTGTGGTTCTAATTTGCATTTGACTAATGACTTTGAGCCTTGAACAGTGAATGATGTTTCATGTGCTTATTTGCCATCTGTATTTCCTCTTTGGTAAAGTAACTATTAAAATCGTTGGCCTGTTTTCTTACTGGAGACTTTCCTGTTGTTGAGTTGTAAGAGTGTGTTCTGGATATAAGTATTTCATTGGATAGATATTTAACATTTTCTCCCACTTGATGACTTGCCTTTTCATCTTCTTAAATGTCTTTTGAAGAAGCAGAAGTTTTCAGCTTTGATGAAGTCCCCTGTATTGTTTTACAGCTTGTGCTTGTGTCCCGTTGAGAAATATTTGCCTAGTCCAAAATATTTTCTTCTAGAGGTTTTAGTTTTAGATTCTACATTTAATCCGTTTCATGTTACCTTTAGTTTATGATGTGAGATAAGGATTGAGCAAGGTTTTTTTTTTTTTCTTCTTAGGCATATACTCCCTGAGTTGCCCTCATACTTCTGTTGAAATCAGTTGGCATATATGTATATGTTTATTGATGATTCTCTATTCTGTTACCTTCTTTGTTAGTCTGTTTTTACACCAATATTACTCTGTTGTGACTAGTGTAGCTTTATAATAAAGTCTTGAAACGACACTTCCAACTTTGTTCTCTTTCAAAAATATTTTTTTGCTCTTCTGAGTCCCCTGTTTCTATAGACACTTAAGAATCTGTTTCTCTTTTCTACCAAAAAAAAAAATTGTTTGCAAGGATTTGAGGTTATGATTGGGGTTATGTTAAATCACTAAATCAATTTAGGTGAAAATCAACATTTTACCAATATTGAGTCTTCCAGTCCATAAACATGTGAATAAATACTGTATTTTGTTAGGTCATCTTTAATTTCTCTCAGTAGTGTTTTAGAGCTTTCAGTGTATATCTTGTGTATCTCTGTCACATTTTCCCTACTTTAATACTCTTTTAATACTGTTAATGGTATTGATTTTCAAATTGTAGGTTGCTAATATCTAGAAACATAATTTTTCTGTATTTTAAAATTTATTTATTTATTTATTTATTTTCGGCTGTGCTGGGTCATCATTGCTGCTGGGCTTTTCTCTAGTCGCTGTGAGCCGAGGCTACTTGTCACAGAGCGTGGGTTCTCATTGCAGTGGCTTCTCTTTTTGTGGAGTACAGACTCGAGGGAACAGGGAGCTCAAGTCATTGCGCTTCTGCGCTCTGAAGCACAGCCTCAGTAGTTGTGGCACATGGGCTTAGTTGCTCTGTGGCATGTGGGATCTTCACAGACCAAGGATCGAACCCATGTCTCCCACATGGGCAGGCAGATTCTTTACCATTGAGCCCCCAAGGAAGCCCTGATTTTCTCTGCATTGATTTGGCATCATGTAATATTACTATGCATACTTATTAGTGCTATAGTTTTGAATATATTTCTTATGATTTTCTACGAATATAATGTCATCTACAAATAAAGACAATCTTACTGTTCCCTTTCAAACTGTATGCCATTTCTCTTTCTTGCTTTATCGAAGTGGCTGTTATTTACTTGATAGTGTTCTATAGAACTGGTGAGAGCAGACATCCTTGCTTTGTTCATGATCTTAGGGGGAGAAAATTCAGTCTTTCACCATTAGATATGTTGTTAGCTGTAGATATTTCATGAAAAGTGAAAGTGAAAGTGAAGTCACTCAGTCATGTCTGACTCTTTGTGACCCCATGGACTGTAGCCTACCAGGCTCCTCTGTCCATGGGATTCTCCAGGCAGGAATACTGGAGTGGGTTGCCATTTCCTTCTCCAGGGGATCTTCCCGACCCAGGGATTGAACCCAGGTTTCCCTGCATTGGAGGCAGACGCTTTAACCTCTGAGCCACCAGGGAAGCTGTTCTTTATTCTTCTGTTTCTAGTATGCTGAAAGCTTTTATCATGGGTGAATGTAGATTTTGTTAACTATTTTATCTATATTTATTGAAATTGTCATGTATTTTTTCTATTATAGTCTGATGATAGGGTAAAATAAATTGATTTTTGATTGTTGAAGCAGCTTTGGATTCCTGAAGTGAAATCCACTTAGTCTTTGTATTTACCTGTTTATATATTGTTAGATTTTATTTGACAAGTACTTTTGTGCATACATTCATGAAGAGGATAGGTAGGTAGGGTGTTTTTGCTTGTTTTTGTTTCTTGCTTTTAGTGTCTTTGGTTTTGGGGTCAGTGTAATATTGGCCTCATGGGATGAACTGGGGAGTGTTCTTTCATCTTTTATTTTCTGAAAAAGTCTTGTAGATTAGTATTATGTCGTCTCTAAATGATAGGTGGAATTAGTAAGTGTTAAGCTGCTAAAAGAGTAGATCCTAAAACCTCATCATAGCGGGCTTTTGGACTCTGAGGGAGAGGGAGAGGGTGGGATGATTTGGGAGAATAGCATTGAAATATGTATACTATCATGTAAGAAACGAATCGCCAGTCTATGTTTGATGCAGGATGCAGGATGCAGGATGCTTGGGGCTGGTGCATGGGGATGATCTGGAGGGATGATGTGGGGTGGTAGGTGGGAGGGGGGTTCATGTTTGGGAGTTCATGTACACCTGTGGTGGATTCATGTCAATGTATGCCAAAACCAATACAGTACTGTAAAGTAAAATAAAGTAAAAATTAAAAAAAAAAGAAGTCATAAAGAAGTACAGAACAAAATATACACTGCTGTGTTTTTTTTTCTTGAAAGATATTACAGACTAGAATGAGAACTGTATATGTAAACACAAGAGAGAATATTAAGTACTGACAGATATTCCAGACAACCAGTATTTCACAAAGAATACATAAATATAAATATTATATTTATGCAGCATGCATCTATATTATACATAATATAGATATTTTAATATAATACTTCTTGGAAATACTATGGCTTAGTGGAAAAATTGTGTGTATATCATATCTATACAGATAAATATCTATTTATAAAAAAAGCTCATCAGAAGAAAAAAATTAAAAAAAAATTTTTTTTTCTTTTTCTTTTTTTTTTGTGTGTGTTTAGGTAAGATGGTAGTTGTTGTTTAAAATTATTGTAATAAATCATCTAATAATATAAGTCAAATCATTATAGTCCATACCTTGAATTTGTACAATGGTATATGTATATACCATTGCAATAAAACTGAAAGAAAAAGAATAAGTGAAGACAGCTGAGTCTACAGTTATTTTCATGGAAATGGCTTTAAATTTCAGTTTCTTTAATAGCTATTGGGATTTTCAAGTTATCTATTTATTTCCAAAAAAGTTATTATAGCTTATATCTTTATGGAATTCATCCATTTTATTGAATTTTTCCTTGCCATCTATTAATGTTTTTTTAAGCTGTGTAGTGATGTCTCTTTTCTCATTCCTCATCTTGGTAATTTATGTCTTCTGTCTGGTTTTTATCTCATCATTCTGGGTAGAGATTTACCAATTTCATTGCTTTACGTTCCCACAGTGTAGTAGAGTTCTTTTTTTCTCCACACTTCTCCAGCATTTATAATATGCAGACCTTTTGAAGATAGCCATTCTGATCATTGTGAGGTGATACCTCACTGTGGTTTAGAATTAGTGATGCTGAGCATCTTTTCATGAGCCTATTGGTCATCTGTATGTATTCTTTGTAGAAATATATATTTAGGTCTTGTCCACATTTTCGATTGGGCTGTTCGGTTTCCTGATACTGAGTTGTATGGGATTTTTATATATTTTGGGTGTTAACCCCTTGATCACATCTTTTGCAGTTATTTTCTCCCATTCCATAGGTTGTTTTTTCGTTTCACTGATGATTTCTTTTGCTTGGCAAAAGCTTTTGATTGCGATTAGGTTCCATTTGTCTATTTTGCATTTATTTCTTTTGTGTTGGGAGTGTAAGAACATATTGTGATTTATGTCAGAGAATGTTTTTTCTATGTTCTCTTCTAGGAGTTTTATGGTGTCATGCCTTATATTTAAATCTTTAAACTATTTCAAGTTCGTTTTTTTAAATGTTATGAGGGAGTGTCCTAATTTCATTGCTTTACATGTAGCCATCCAGTTTTCCCAACACCACTTACTAAAGAGATTATCTTTTTTCCATTGTATATTCTTGCCTCCTTTGTTGTACATTAGTTGATCACAGGTGTGTGGGTTTATTTTTGCACTTCATATTCTGCTCCATTGATATTATATATATATATATATATATATATACACACACACATATATATATATTTGTGCCAATACTATGCTGTTTTGATTACTGTAAATAAAGCTACCGTAAAATTATCTACTTTTTTTTCATTTGTCTCATTTGTTCTTTGCCCTCATTTCTTCTTTTCCTGCTTTCTTTTAGCCTTAAGGTTTTCTGTTTTTTGGCAGGATTGATTATTTTTATGATTCTAATTATCTTTACTTATTGGCTTATCAGTTATATTTTTGTGGTTGCTCTAGGATTTATTGTGTATCCAAGTAATAATATATCACCTCACATATAAGAATCTTAAAACAGTATGCTTCTGTTTCCCCCTATGTACCCTTGTATATTGTTATCATACATTTTACTTCAACATTATTTGCTGTTCTAAGCCCTGTAATTTATTGTTATTTTTACTTTAAGCATTTACTTATCTTTTAAAAATACTATAAGCTTGAGAAAAACAAATATTTGTGTTTACTCCCATATTTACTATTTTTGGTACTTTTTATGTTTCTGTGTACATTCAGATTTTCATCTGGTATCACTTTTCTTCTACCTAAACTTTCTTGTAGTGCTGTTCTGCTGGTGATGCGTTTTATTTCACCTTTATTTTTGAAAGATATTTTCACTGCATATAGAATCCTACATTCAGTACAGTTCAGTGGCTCAGTCGTGTCCGACTCTTTGCAACCCCATGGACTGCAGCATGCCAGTCTTCCCTGTCCATCACCCGCCGCTTGTTCAAACTCATGTCCATCAAGTTGGTGATGCCATCCAACCATCTCATCCTCTATTGTACCATCTCCTCTTGCCTTCAATCTTTCCCAGCATCAGGGTCTTTTCCAATGAGTCAGTTCTTTGCATCAAGTGGTCAAAGTATTGGCCAAAGCAATTCTACATTAGCAGGGTGGTTTTTTTTTTTTGTTCAGACTTTACAAATATAATATTANTCAATCTTTCCCAGCATCAGGGTCTTTTCCAATGAGTCAGTTCTTTGCATCAAGTGGTCAAAGTATTGGCCAAAGCAATTCTACATTAGCAGGGTGGTTTTTTTTTTTTGTTCAGACTTTACAAATATAATATTACTCTTATCTAGCCTCTGTTGAAATCCATTATCATTCTTTATTCTTTTGTGTGTGTGTGCTCCCGCGCTCAGTCATGTCTCACTCTGTGATCCTGTGGACTGTAGCTTGCCCGCCTACCAGGCTTCTCCGTCTATGGAATTTTCCAGGTAAGATCTTCCAGATCCAGGGATTGAATATGTGTCTCTTGCATCTCCTACATTGGCAGGCAAATTCTTTACCACTAACACCACCATATAGATTCAAGGGATTAGATCTGATAGACAGAGTGCCTGAAAAACTATGGATGAAGATTCAGGACATTGTACAGGAGACAGGGATCAAGACCATCTCCAAGAAAAAGAAATGCAAAAAACCAAAATGGCTGTCTGAGGATGCCTTACAAATAGCTGTGAAAAGCAGAGAAGTGAAAAGCAAAGGAGAAAAGGAAAGATACACCCTTTTGATGCATAGTTTCAAAGAATACCATGAGAGACAAGAAAGGCTTCCTCAGTGATAAGTGCAAAGAAATAGAAGAAAACAATAGAATGGGAAAGACTAGAGATCTCTTCAAGAAAATTAGAAATACCAAGGGAACATTTCATCCAAAGATGGGCACAATAAAGGACAGAAATTGTAGGGACCTAATAGAAGCATTCAAAAAATGAAGATCATGGCATCTGGTCCCATCACTTCATGGGAGATAGGTGGGGAAATAGTAGAAACAGTGTCAGACTTTATTTTTGGGGGCTCCAAAATCACTGCAGATGGTGATTGCAGCCATGAAATTAAAAGACGCTTACTCCTTGGAAGAAAAGTTATGACCAACCTAGATTGCATATTCAAAAGCAAAGACATTACTTTGCCAACAAAAGTCTGTCTAGTCAAGGCTATGGTTTTTCCAATGGTCATGTATGTATGTGAGAGTTGGACTGTCAAGAAAGCTGAGCGCTGAAAAATTGATGCTTTTGAAGTGTGGTGTTGGAGAAGACTTTTGAGAGTCCCTTGGACTGCAAGGAGATCCAACCAGTCCATTCTGAAGGAGATCAGTCCTGGGATTTCTTTGGAGGGAATGATGCTGAAGCTGAAACTCCAGTACTTTGGCCACCTCATGCGAAGAGTTAACTCATTGGAAAAGACTCTGATGCTGGGAAGGATTGGGTGCAGGAGGAGAAGGGGACAACAGAGGATGAGATGGCTGGATGGCATCACTAGCTCAATGGACGTGAGTCTGAGTGAACTCCAGGAGCTGGTGATGGACAGGGAGGCCTGGCGTGCTGTGATTCATGGGGTCGCAAAGAGTCGGACACGACTGAGCAACTGAACTGAACTGAACTGAAGCAGAAGATATTAAGAAGAGGTGGCAACAATACACAAAAGAACTCTACAAAGAAGATCTTCATGACTCAGATAATCACGATGGTGTGATCACTCACATAGAGCCAGACATGCTGGAATAAGTCAAGTGGGCCTTAGGAAGCATCAGTATGAACACAAAACTAGTGGAGGTGATGGAATTCCAGTTGAGGTATTTGAAATTCTAAAAGATGATGCTGTGAAAGTGCTGCACTCAATATATTTGCAAATTTGGAAAGAAGCATCAGTAGTAGTTAATATTATTATGTGCATGCATGCTCAGTCACTCAGTCATGTCTGACTCTTTGTGACCCCATGTACTGTAGCCTGCTAGGCTACTCTGTCCCTAGAATTTTCCAGGTAAGAACACTGGAATGGGTTGCTATTTAGTTGACTGATTTTCTGGGGACCTGAAGCCATTTCTAATTTGTATGTGAACACTCAGTGCATTGCTCATTCCTTGGCATAGAATAGCCCTAGTTTTTTTAATCCCTCCTTTTCTTGACCACTGTATGTTGGCAAAATCTCACATTTTTTTCTTTTGTAGAGATTTAACCTTTCTGTGTTAATTTTCCTTTTAACTCCTAGAGTATCCCCATTCTGGGGTCAGTAAACTTTTCTATATGAAGTCAGATGGTTTCTATTGCAGCTATTCAATCCTGTCCTTTTAAGACAAAAGCAGCGTTAGACAATACATACAGAAATGGGGGTGATTAGGTTACACTAAATATTTATTTATAAAATAAGCAGTAGACTGGATTTAGCCTGTGGGCTATAGTGAGATCCTTGTGCCTAACCTATTAGGCACTTCATTTCTCTTTTACTTTTAATTATTTTCAACGTACTGGCTCAAATATATTCATGTTTTTTCCTTTCATAGCCCTCTTTTACTACTCACCTCTCCAAAGACCCAGCTTTCCTTAAACTTTCTTTCCCCTAAAGTATATGTCCTCTTTCTTTGCTCATTCCCTTTGGAGGGTCATCTCTCCCTCCTTTAATCTAGTAAATGCTGCATAACCTGACTTTTCCTGTTGTCATTCCCGGGACAGTCATAACCTCCACTTTTCTAAATAAGATGTCTACTTCTTGGTCTTTCGTCCTTTCGATCTTTCTTTCTGTAGTACTCACACTTTTGCTCAATTCAGACCTTTTTAGAAACCTTGCTCTTGCTGTGACTTCTGTGACCCTGGAGTCACCTTTTCTCCTCCTACCTCTGATGGTTCTATATCACTGTCTAGAAAAACACTGAGGTCTCAGGCACTCACATGCACATATATGTAACATATATAAACTGCTCACATATTAAGTATATGGCTTGATGGATTTTTAAATATGTTCAAGCTTGTATATACATCACACAGGTCAAGATATAGAACATTTTCAGCACCCCAGAAGGTTTCTCTCATGACTAATCACAATGAATGACCCCTAACTCTACCCAGAGGTGGCCTTTATTCTGAATTCTATCCCTTCAGATTTAGATTTTGTTTTTTTTTCAAAATTGAATCTTGTTTGATTTATATTATTATATTAGTTTCAGATGTACAAGATAGTAATTTAATATTTTTGTAGATTCTACTCTGTTTACAGTTATTATAAAATAATGGCTATATTTCTTTATGCTATAAAATATATTTTTGTTCCTTATTTATTTTATATATAGTAGTTTGTGTGTCTTAATCCTGTACCTCTATTTTGCTCCTCCATTTCCTCTCCTCACTCGTAACCAATAGTTTGTTCTCTGTATTTGTGAGTTTTGTTATACACATTTGTTTTATTATTCTTGATTTCACATATAAGTGATAACAGAGTATTTGTCTTTCTCCATCTGACTTATTACACTAAGAATAATACCATCTAGGATCAGTACATATACATTTTTTGCAAATGACATTCTTTAATTCTTTTTATGGCTGAGTAATATTCCTCTGTGTGTGTGTGTGTGTGTGTGTGTGTGTGTGACATTTTCTTTATCCTTTCATCTGTTGATGAACACTTAGTTTGCTTCCATATCTTGGCTGTTGTAAATAATGTTGCTATGAGCATTCAGTTCAGTTCAGTCGCTCAATCGTGTCCGACTCTTTGCGACCCCATGAATCGCAGCATGCCAGGCCTCCCTGTCCATCTCCATCTCCCGGAGTTCACTCAGACCCACGTCCATCGAGTCCGTGATGTCATCCAGCCATCTCATCCTTGGTCATCCTCTTCTCCTCCTGCCCCCAATCCCTCCCACCATCAGAGTCTTTTCCAATGAGTCAACGCTTCTCATGAGGTGGCCAAAGTACTGGAGTTTCAGCTTTAGCATCATCCCTTCCAAAGAAATCCCAGGGGTGATCTCCTTCAGAATGGACTGGTTGGATGTCCTTGCAGTCCAAGGGACTCTCAAGAGTCTTCTCCAACACCACTGTTCAAAAGCATCAATTCTTCGGCACTCAGCCTTCTTCACAGTCCAAAACTNTGAGCACTGAAAAATTGATGCTTTTGAAGTTTGGTGTTGGAGAAGACTTTTGAGAGTCCCTTGGACTGCAAGGAGATCCAACCAGTCCATTCTGAAGGAGATCAGTCCTGGGATTTCTTTGGAGGGAATGATGCTGAAGCTGAAACTCCAGTACTTTGGCCACCTCATGCGAAGAGTTAACTCATTGGAAAAGACTCTGATGCTGGGAAGGATTGGGTGCAGGAGGAGAAGGGGACAACAGAGGATGAGATGGCTGGATGGCATCACTAGCTCAATGGACGTGAGTCTGAGTGAACTCCAGGAGCTGGTGATGGACAGGGAGGCCTGGCGTGCTGTGATTCATGGGGTCGCAAAGAGTCGGACACGACTGAGCAACTGAACTGAACTGAACTGAAGCAGAAGATATTAAGAAGAGGTGGCAAGAATACACAGAAGAACTATACAAAAAAGATCTTCATGACCCAGGTAATCACAATGGTATGATCACTCACCTAGAGCAAGACATCCTGGAATGTGAAGTCAGGTGAGCCTTAGGAAGCATTACTATGAACGAAGCTAGTGGAGGTGATGGAATTCCAGTTGAGCTATTTCAAATTCTAAAAGATGATGCTATTTCAGTCCTAAAAGATTGAATGTGAAAGTGCTGCATTCAGTATGCCAGCAAATTTGGAAAGCTCAGCAGTGGCCACAGGACTGGAAAAGGTCAGTTTTCATTCCAATCCTAAAGAAAGGCAATGCCAAAGAATGCTCAAACTACCACACAATTGCACTCATCTCACATGCTAGCAAAATAATGCTCAAAATTCTCCAAGCCAGACTCCAACAGTATGTCAACCGTGAACTTCCAGATGTTTAGGATTTAGAAAAGGCAGAGGAACCAGAGATCAAATTGCCAACATTCGTTGGATCATAGAAAAAACAAGAGAATTCCAGAAAAACATCAATTTCTGCTTTATTGACTATGCTAAAGCCTCTGACTGTATGGATCACAACAAACTGGAAAATTCTTAAAGAGATGGAAATACCAGACTATCTTACCTACCTCCTGATATCTGTATGCAGGTCAGGAAGCAACAGTTAGAGCTGGACATGGAACAACAGACTGGTCCCAAATTGGCAAAGGAGTACGTCAAGGCTGTATATTGTCACCCTGCTTGTTTAACTTATATGCAGAGTACATCATGAGAAATGCTGGGCTGGATGAAGCACAAGCTGGAATCAAGATTGCTGGGAGAAATATCAGTAACCTCAGATATGCAGATGACACCACCCTTATGGCAGAAAGTGAAGAAGAACTAAAGAGCCTCTTGATAAAAGTGAAAGAGGAGAGTGAAAAAGTTGGCTTAAAGCTCATCATTCAGAAAACTAAGATCATGGCATCTGGTCCCATCACTTCATGGGAAATAGATGGGGAAACAGTGGTTGACTTTACTCTTTTGGGGGCTCCAAAATCACTGCAGATGTTGACTGCAGCCATGAAATTAAAAAACGCTTACTCCTTGGAAGGAAAGTTATGACCAGCCTAGACAGCATATTCAAAGGCAGAGACATTACTTTGCCAACAAGGTCTGTGTAGTCAAGGCTACAGTTTTTCCAGTAGTCATATATGGATGTGAGAGTTGGACTCTAAAGAAAGCTGAGCCCTGAAGAATTGATGCTTTTGAACAGTGGTGTTGGAGAAGACTCTTGAGAGTCCCTTGGACTGCAAAGAGATCCAAGCAGTCCATCCTAAAGGAAATCAGTCCTGGATATTCATTGGAAGGACTGATGTTGAAGCTGAAACTCCAATATTTTGGCCACCTGATGTGAAGAGCTGACTCATTTGAAAAGACCCTGATACTGGGAAAGATTGAAGGTGAGAGGAGAAGGGGATGACAGAGGATGAGATGGTTGGATGGCATCACTGACTCAATGGAAATAAGTTTGAGTAAACTCGGGAGCTGGTGATGGACAGGGAGGCCTGGCGTGCTGCAGTCCATGTGGGGCTGCAAAGAGTTGGACAAGACTGAGTGACTGACTGACTTCCATTTGGGAAGGCCATTCTTTTGTGTATACTGTATCCTTTTTTTTTTCTTTTTAATATTTTCCTCTTAACCAATGGTTTTTAATAATTTGGTTTTGTTTTATCTTGGTATGGTTTTCTTCATATTTTTTCTACTTGAGGATTTGTTTAGCTTACTGAGTCTGAATTTATAGTTCTTAGAAAATGGACAAAATTGTCACCATTATTCTTCAAATAAATTTTCTCTCTTCTTACCTTTATTCTCTCCCTCTGAAACTCCAGTTATACTTATGTTAGGGCACTACTGTTTCCCACAGCTTGTTATTGGTCTGTTTGTTTCCTTTATTTCAGTAATTTTGCTCTCTGTATTTCATTTTGGAGAATTTTTATTGCTGTGCCTTCACATTTTCTAATCTTTTCTTCTACACTATCTTGTCTGTTATTGATCCCATTCAGTGTATTTTTCATCTCTAGAAATTTGATTTGGTCTCCTTTATATATTTTATTTCTTTTTATCATGCTCATTCATGATTGTATCTTCTTGAACATATTGAGTGTATGTTCAAGACTCAGATATATTCAGCCTCAGATAAATAAATCCTCAGGCTGCTAACATGTTAATACCCTTGACTACGCAGTTTCTTGTCCATGTCATTTCTGGGTCTGTTTCTCTTGATTGATTTTTTTGTCTTATTGTTGATCATCTTTTTTTGCTTCATCCTAGGTCTGGAAATTTTTATTGGATGCTGGACATTGTGATTTTTATGTTGTTGGGTGTTGACCTTTTTAATTCTTTAGGATAGTTTGGACTTTGTACTAAATTTAGGATGCAGCTAACTGGGGAACAATTTGATCTTCTGAGAAATAGCTGAGCTGTTCAGATCTTCATATTGGTCCTTATTAAGTGAGCTCATAACAGCCTTTATTCCAGGGCTCGGTTGTCCCCACTACTCGGGCAGTACCCTTCTGAGGGCTGTACTTCCCGCCCGTCTGTCAGAAGGTCTTTCCATTCTGGCTGGAGGGAACATGAGCTCTTCATGTTCGGTGTGAACTCCACTTACTGTGCCCCCTAATCGTGCTTTAGGTAGTTTGTTCACATGCATGTGCCAGTCAGTACTCAGCTACAGACTCAGGGTAATCTGCACATCTCTAGACTTCTCTCTGTAGCCCTCTCCTGATTAACACCCTGTCCCTGAATTCTAGGTGACTTGGTTTTCCTAAGTCTCAACTCTAATTTCGTCAACTCAGAGAGATCACGGGGCTGCTGCTGGTCACTTTCCTCCTGCACTATGGGCTGTAAGTTCTCTCCAATCAGTAAATTAGGGCAATTGGAGGGCTTACCTCTCTTATTTATCTTCTTCTGGGGGATTGCTGTCCTGTGCTGACTGTTATCTAGTGTCTGAAAAACATTGCCTCAGGTATTTTGTCCAATTCTTAGCTGTTTTAAGCTGAGAAGAAAAATCTAGTCCCTTATACATCATCATGGCCACAGTTCAGATAACACTTTAAACAGTGAGAAAAATGGAATGTGGATTTAAAGTGTTGTTTCAGATATATGTATGCATATACATGACTTTCTCTGAGATTATGAATATGGCAGAAAGTGAAGAGGAACTGAAAAACATCTTGATGAAAGTGAAAGAGGAGAGTAAAAAAGTTGGCTTAAAGCTCAACATTCAGAAAACTAGGATCATGGCATCTGGTCCCATCACTTCATGGGAAATAGTTGGGGAAACAGTGGAAACAGTGTCAGACTTTATTTTTTTGGGCTCCAAAATCACTGCAGATGGTGATTGCAGCCATGAAATTAAAAGACGCTTACTCCTTGGAAGAAAACTTATGACCAACCTAGATAGCATATTCAAAAGCAGAGACATTACTTTGCCAACAAAGGTCTGTCTAGTCAAGGCTATGGTTTTTCCAGTGGTCATGTATGGATGTGAAAGCTGGACTGTGAAGAAAGCTGAGCGCTGAAGAGTTCATGCTTTTGAAGTGTGGTGTTGGAGAAGACTCTTGAGAGTCCCTTGGACTGCAAGGAGATCCAACCAGTCCATTCTAAAGGAGATCGGTCTGGGTGTTCATTGGAAGGACTGATGCTAAAGCTGAAACTCCAGTACTTTGGCCACCTGATGCGAAGAGCTAACTGATTGGAAAAGACCCTGATGCTGGGAGGGATTGGGAGCAGGAGGAGAAGGGGACAACAGAGGATAAGATGGCTGGATGGAATCACTGACTCGATGGACGTGAGTTTGAGTGAACTCCGGGAGTTGGTGATGGACAGGGAGGCCTGGTGTGCTGCGATTCATGGGGTCGCAAAGAATTGGACACGACAGAGTGACTGAACTGATGAAACCTTTGATGATCTAAAGGTTTAAATCATTGATTTTGGAGATAGATTGATGAAGAGTGATATTAAATCCCTAACACTTCAGTCTCTGATTCTGAATTCAGACTTTATCTATTAACTATCTATCCTCTACTATGTGATTGCACTTCAACCCCCTATGTGTAAAGGACAGTTTATCATCCGTTATCAGAGGAGTCTGAAACATGAGATTTGAAAAGGTTTGACCTTATCTAAGACTAGAAGAAAGTCTTCTTCTAATTTCAAGCCCTTTGACCTAGTAAACTGAAAATAATTTGTCTCTCTCTCTTTCAATCAACAGAGGAAATACATTTGATGATTTCTGATTTCATCCTTTCCTGAAGATAGCTTCTTTTTTTCTCAGCAGATTTCAAAAAGCTCTGATTATTAGTGCTCCAGTAATAAGCATAGTTTTCGTGAACTTCAAAATTAGGGCAGTATATATAATAATTCTTCTCTGAAAGGTCTACTGATGACTTGAAGAAAATTGCTAATTAAATTGTCAATGGCATCTATTTATCAGTGGATCCAAATTAAGCCAGAAAAGTCATTTTGAAGTTTGTTTTCACTATGGATTCTTCCATATAGTCAATTACAAATATCTTTAAGTGATAAAATCTCTTTTCCTTTTAATACTTGATTTATGAAATAGGCAAACACATAAATAAATGACATTCAAAGTAAAAGTCTCAGCAGTCCTATGCCTTGGGGAAAAACATCCCCTGATTCTTTAAGATTTTTTTTCCTTCATGTTTTGAAAAAATTTTTATTTATTTTCAATTGGAGGATAATTGCTTTACAATATTGTGTTGATCTTTCCACACTAATTTAAAAGTCCACATGTAACTTTATTGAATTCCAGTGATTTTTAGATCTATTTATATACTTTCCAGCTTGGTCCTGATTATTTTTGCTATTCCTGTTTTGGTATCACATTATTTAAATTTCAGCATTGTATTTCCTTTTACCATCTAATAAGCAGGCCCTTTTTCACCGAATTTCTTTTTCAGAATTTTTTTTTACATATTATCAATCACTTATTTTATTAAAAGAATTTTAGATTATAGTATCCAATTCCAGGCATAAAAATTTCATTGACTTGGTTGGACTTAAGTTAATAAATAAGGAATTAGTTTGGAGAATTTTTCTTCATTTAAATTTTGTACTTTTTTTGTTAAGTTTATTCTCAGGAATATTATTTTTTTGTTGTTGCTCTCATAAATGGTAACTTTTCCCTCCTTCATTATACTTTCTAATTAGCTAGTGTGGGAAAATTATTATCTTGTAACTGGAGAATGTATTAAAATTTCCAGTTAGTTCTCAGTAGTACTAAGGTAGATAGTCATAAGCTGAAATAATGATAATTGTCTCTACTCCAGTATTTTAATTGTGTCTTTCTTTTTTGTCTTTCTGCCTTTCAGCTACAGTGTTCAAAACAGTAATATCAGTTTTCATGGACCTCCAGTCTTAGTCATTTTTGTCTCCACTTACTTATCATTAAGATTGAACTTCTGTTCTCTTATAATAAATGCTTTATATCAAATTATATATCTATTTAAAATTACCAAATGGTCATCATAATGAGTTTTGATATCTACCAATTGTCTGTATTATCTATCCAAAGAATTATGTCATTTTTCTTGTAGTCTTAGAGTAAATGCATCTTGACCATAATATAATATTATTTTGTTAGACTGCTGGATTTGACTTGATAATGCTTTATTTCAGATTTTCATCTGTATTCATAGATGAACTGGACCTACAGTTTTATTATGAATGTTATTTTTCTCATCTTTGGTATCAATGTTCAATTTCATTCATCCTCTCAATAAATTTGTATTGAATTACTATTATGTGTCTGGAATATTGTTAGGTCCTGGGGATTAAGTGTTGAACAAGATGATAAAATCTCTGCTGTCTTGGAGCTTGTAGTCTGTTGAGAAATAGGGTTAAGGAAACAAGGTATTAAAGCACAGTGTTAAAAATGCTATAGTAAGGATAAGGGGAAAATAGGAGTAGCATTTACCCCATATTTGGGGAAATGGGAAAACACTTTCTAGAGCGAGGAGCATTTAAACTGACATTTAAGTAAGAATGTCCATTCTAAAGAGTGGTGGAGTGGAGAGGAGAATGTCCTTGAGACATGGAGGGGCCTGTGGGAAGACCCGAAGGTGAGGAAGAACCTGGTGCTTCTGAAAGAAGGAAAAATGTTCAGTAGGATTTGAGCAAAAGTGGAGGAAGAGGAGAGCTGAGACAAGGCTAGAATGCTTCCCGGATATCAGAACTGACAGAACCTCGTAGAATGTGTTCAGAGCTTCAGATTCTCGTCCCAAGATTAATGAGGAGTTTTTAAAGGATTTTAAGCAGTGAAGTGGTATGATCAGTTCAGTTCAGTCGCTCAGTCATGTCCAGCTCTTTGCCACCCCACGAACTGCAGCATGCCAGGCCTCCCTGTCCATCACCAACTCCCGGAGTCCACCCAAACCCGAGTCCATTGAGTCGGTGATGCCATCCAACCATCTCATCCTCTGTCGTCCCCTTCTCCTCTCACTTTCAATCTTTCCCAGTATCAGGGTTTTTTCAAATGAGTCAGCTCTTTGCATCAGGTGGCCAAAGTATTAGAGTTTCAGCTTCAACATCACTCCTTCCAATGAATACCCAGGACTGATTTCCTTTAGGATGGATTGTTTGGATCTCTTTGCAGTCCAAGGGACTCTCAAGAGTCTTCTCCAACACCACAGTTCAAAAGCATCAATTCTTTGGTGCTCAGCTTTCTTTATAGTCCAACTCTCACGTCCATACATGACCACAGGAAAAACCATAGCCTTGATTAGACGGACCTTTATTGGCAAAGTAATGTCTCTGCTTTTTAATATGCTGTCTAGGTTGGTTATAAATATTCTTCCAAGCGTCATATCAGATTTCTTGATTGGTGAAAATCTCGGCTATTAGATATAGAGAGAGGATACCAGTTGGAAAGCTGCTGTGGTGATCCTGGGAAGGGATGATGGTAATGAAAACCAGGGTTTTAACTGTATGCTAGAGAATTAGGAAGCTCCTCTGTTACAAGAAGAATTAGTGATTTTGACTGTACTGTGGTGTTTAATCTGTATTTCTTTCATGGTTGTTAAGTTATTCATTATTCTACTTCTTTTTCAATAAACTTTGGTAATGCATATTTTTCTTAAAAATTGTCCATTTTGTGTATATTTGCAACATTTTAAGTACAAAGGTTATAGGTAGTTCTCTTATTTTTAATCTGTTCCATTTCTATGTTTCACCCTCATCAAGAGGCTATTTAGTTCCTCTTCACTTTCTGCCATTACAGTGATATCATCTGCATATCTGAAGTTGTTGATATTTCTCTCAGCAATCTTGATTCTAGCTTGTGATTCATCCAGCCTGATATTTCCCATGATGTTCTCTGCATGAAAGTTAAATAATCAGAGTGACAATATACAACCTTGTCATACTCCTTTCCCAATGTTGAACCAGTCAGTTGTTCCATGTAAGGTTCTAATTGTTGCTTCTTGATCCTCATACAGGATTCTCAGGAGAATCCTGGTCTGATATTCTCATCTCTTTAAGAATATTCCACAGTTTGTTGTGATCCACACAGTAAAAGGCTTTAGCATAGTCAATGAAGAAGTAGGTGTTTTTCTGGAATTCCCTTGCTTTCTCTGTGACCCAATGAATGATGGCAATTTGACCTCTTGTTCCTCTGCCTTTTCTAAACCCAGCTTGTACATCTGGAATTTCTCAGTTCATGCACTGCTGAGGCCTAGCTGAAAGGATTTTGAGCATAACCTTACTAGCAAGCGAAATAAGCACAGTTGTATGGTAGTCTGAACATTCTTTGGTGTTGCCCTTTGGGATTGTAATGAAACTGACCTTTTTCAGTCCTGTGGCCACTGCTAAGTTTTCTAAATTTTGCTGACCTATTGAGTGCAGCACTTTCACAGCATCATCTTTTAAGGTTTGAAATAGCTCAGCTGGAATTCCATCACCTCCACCAGCTTTGTTTGTAGTAATACTTCTTAAGATCTACTTGACTTCACACTCCAGGATGTCCGGATCTAAGCTGAGTGACCACAGCATCGTCATTATCCGGGTCATTGAGATCTTTCTTGTATAGTTCTGTGTATCTTGCCACTTCTTCTTAATATCTTCTGCCTTTGTTAGGTTCTTACTGTTTCTGTTCCTTTACTGTGCCCAACCTTGCATGAAATGTCCCCTTGATCTCTCTAGTTTTCTTGAAGAGATCTCTAGTTTTTCCCGTTCTATTGTTTTCCTCTACTTCTGTACATTGTTCATTGAAGAAGGCCTTCTTATCCCTCCTTGCTATTCTCTGGAACTCTGCATTCAGTTGTATATATCTTTCCTTTTCTCCTTTGCTTTTCACGTCTCTTATTTCCTCAGCTATTTGTAAAGCCTCCTCAGACAACCACTGTGCCTTCCTGCATTTCTTTTTCTTTGGGATGAGTTTGGTCACCGCCTCCTGTACAGTGTTATGAATCTCTGTCCATAGTTCTTCAGACACTCTGTTTATCAGATCTAATCCCTTGAATCTGTTTGTCACTTATGCTGTATAATCATAGGATTTTGATTTAGGTCAAACATGAATGGCCCAGTGGTTTTTCCCTAGTTTCTTCATTTTAAGCCTGAATTTTACAATAAGGAGTTGATGAGCTGAGCTACAGTCAGCTCCAGGTCTAGTTTTTGCTGACTCCATAGAACTTCTCCATCTTCAGCTGCAAAGAATATAATCAGTCTGATTTCGATACTGACCATTTGGTGATGTCCATGTGTAGAGTTATGTGTTGTGTTGGAGAAAGGATGTTTAATGTGACCAGTGCGTTCTCTTGAAAAAACTGTGCTAACCCTAGGCAACCACTAATCCACCTTCTGCCTCTATTATAGATTTGCCTATTCTGGACATTTTATAGAAATGAGATCATGATGAGGGCTTTTGTCACTGAGTTCTTTTAGCATAATATTTTCAGAGTTCATCTGTGTTGTAATATGTGTCAATAATTCATTCCTTTTTTATTCTCAAATAATATTCCACTATGTGGATATTTCACATTTTATTTATCCATTCATCAGTTGGTAAACATGTGGTTGTTTTCTTTGGGCTATTATAATGATAGTGCTATGAATTCATGTGCAAGTTGTTGTGTGTCTATATGCCATCATTTTAAGTATATGCTGGGGCTGGAGTTGCTGGATAATATGGTAACCCTGTGTTTAAGCTTTTGAAAAACTAACCGACTGTTTTCCAAAGTGGTTACATCATTTTACACTCCCATCGGCAATGTTTACAGGTTATAATTTCTCCACCAACTCTTATTTCCTGACTTTTTGATTATAGGCAACTGCTATGTACTTAATTATGGCTTCCCTGGTGGCTCAGAGGTTAAAGCGTCTGCCTCTAATGCAGGAGACCTGGGTTCGATCCCTGGGTTGGGAAGATCTCCTGGAGAAGGGAACGGCAGCCCACTCCAGGATTCTTGCCTGGAGAATCCCATGGACAGAGGAGCCTGGTGGGCTAGAGTCCATGGGGTTGCAAAGAGTCGGACTGGACTGAGCAACTTAATTTATGTACTTAATTGCCTCCTTTCCCCCTGCCGTTTGTGCATTGGCCCCTACGCCCCCACAGTTACTGTGTTAATGATACAGCTTTAAAGCGGTAATTAAGGTTAAATGAGGTCTTAAGGGTATGATCCTAATCCAATAGCATTGATGTCTTTATAAGAAGAGAAAGGGATACCAGGATACCATGAACAACACAGAGAAAAGGCTACATAAGGACACAGGGAGTTGGCCATTTGCAATCCAAAGGAGACCTCAGGAGAACCTAAACCTGCTGATGCCTTGATCTTGGACTTTAGCTTTCACAGCTATGAGAAAATAGGTCTCTGTTGTTTAAACTCTGCACTCTGTGGTATGTTAAGGCAGCCCTAGCAAACTAATACAACATTCTAATTGGTGTGAAGTGTTATCTCATTGCACTTTTGGTTTGCATTTCCCTAATGGCTAATGATACTGAGCATCTTTTATATTTGTTTTTATCCATTGCATTTTTAATGTCTTCTATATATTATGATTTCATGTTTTCCTTTAATTTTCTTTATCTGTTGCTGAGTTAACTTTAATAAGTTAAAATTTTTATTTCAACTGTAATAACATTTATCTTTGGATTTTTATAAATGAATTAAACACATATTTTCTATCCATGATAAGAATGAAGTACGGTACCCTAGCAATCTTTTTCTTCTCTTCTCCAATTCTGTGACTGCCAACTCTCCTTCCCACCCCCTGCCACCACTCTGTTTTCTGTCATCTTAAAACTGATTAGAGTCACATAGAGATAAAGTATATTGCTGGACTGAACTGCAGATTCAGTACAAAGTTCTTGCCTTTCAAAACGAAAGATACAGTTCTCAAACCTCTTGAATTCTACAGCTTGAGATTGGTAACTCTTTCAAATAGAGAAAAGAAAGATTCCTTCCTGAGCTTCGCCTTTTAAAGTTTCATTTAGATGTTCTATATTTGTTTAGTTGTAAATTTTACACTTGGAAATGTAACTAACCCCTGAAAAGTATGTGGGATAATGTTTCAGCAAAACAAAAGGGGGAATTTTCTAGGGAGAAAGACATTACATAAATCCAGAACCAGTAAAGAAAATCAAAAAGTATGATTTCTTTTCAAAATATAGTGAAATTGGCTCAGTAGAACTTTGTCCAATAAAAAACTTGTTTTCAGAGTGAGTTTGAATTTTTATGGTTACACATAATTCCTTCAAATGGGCTATGTATGGAATCCTGTCTCAAGCCTACTGGTCTCTTTGAGAGTGCATTAATGTACTTACATGCATTCTTGCTGTCAAAATCATGTAAACCTCTTGCCTTTTGCTTTAGTATAAATGCTTTTCTAGTTTAAATAAGGTTTTAAAGACTTCTGCCTTTTATTTTAAAGCTCAGGCTCTCAGCATTGATGGAAGGACTAAACAATATCTCAGCACATTACACAATAGTTACAGTTCTATTAGAAATAGCAAATTGCTCAGCTAGTCAACAGTCCTTAATCAAGCCTCAGTTTTAAAGCACTGTTCTAAATACTGTGGAAACTTACAGAGAAATCCCTCATGAACCCAAATTCTAAGAACATATACCAAAAAATAGAGAAAAATCACAGCAGTGCTTGAAAGCACAGCTTAGTGGTTAAATTTGCAAGCTCCGAGTCAGCCTTATGTCCGTGTTTGTTAGTGCTGATGTTGGATAACTCACTAAGCTTCAGTTTGAACATATGTAGAATGATGAGGATAGTAATAGTATCTACCTTATAGACTGCTGCAGCTGCTACTAAGTCACTTCAGTTGTGTCCGACTCTGCAGAAGTTTAAATAGGATAAAACATGTAAATGTGCTCAATATAGTAGCTGACACATAGTAAGCTTTCACTCAAAATGAGCAATTGTTTTTAACGATTTTTAAATTATTAAATATTATATATATCCATAAAGGGACCAAATCATACATATATAAATTTAACAAATCATAATAGAAAGAGCCCCAATGGAATCACCACGCCAATGGCGAGAAATGGAACATTGCCAACATATAGAAACTGACTCTGCATCTTCCCCATCACAGCTTATTCCCTCCCTGCCTCTACTCTTTTGACGTGTTACAATCATTTTCTTATGTTTTACTGCCTAAGCAATATAGGTTAGTTTTGTCTATTTTGGACTATTAAAAATGGCTGTATTTTGCTCTTTCTTTTAACACTGTCCATGAGAATCATCTTTGTTGATGAGTGTTGCTCTAATTCATTTCTTTTTTTGTTGTTCTTTTTTTTTAAATATAAATTTATTTGTTTTAATTGGAGGCTAATTACTTTACAATATTGTATCGGTTTTGCCATACATCAACATGAATCTGCCATAGGTACACACGTGTTCCCCATCCTGAACCCCCCTCCCTTCTCTCTCCCCGTACCATTCCTCTGAGTCATCTCAGTGTACCAGCCCCAAGCATCCAGTATCATGCAATGAACCTGGACTGGCGATTCATTTCATATATGATATTATACATGTTTCAATGCCATTTTCCCAAATCATCCCACCCTCTCCTCCCACAGAGTCCAAAAGACTGTTCTATACATCTGTGTTTCTTTTGCTGTCTCGCATACAGGGTTATCGTTACCACCTTTCTAAATTCCATATATATGCGTTAGTATACTGTATTGGCAGGGAAGGCAATGGCACCCCACCCCAGTACTCTTGCCTGGAAAATCCAATGGACGGAGTAGCCTGGTGGGCTGCAGTCCATGGGGTCGCTAACAGTCGGACAGACTGAGCGACTTCGCTTTCACTTTTCTCTTTCATGCACTGGAGAAGTAAATGGCAACCCACTCCAGTATTCTTGCCTGGAGAATCCCAGGGACGGGGGAGCCTGGTGGGCTGCCGTCTATGGGGTCACACAGAGTTGGACACGACTGAAGTGACTTAGCAGCAGCAGCCGCAGCATACTGTATTGGTGTTTTTCTTTCTGGCTTACTTCACTCATTGCCGTATGGTATTGTACTATATAAGTATATAAGTAACTTATTGATCTATTTTATTATGGTGGATATTTAAGTTATTTTCAGTTTTCAAGTTTTAAAAATAGTGCCATCATTAACATTGTGGTGTTCATATTCAAGAAATTCTCTAGCAATGCAGTTGCTGAGTCATATAGGATATATATCTTCAGTTTTCTGAAATCAAACAGTTTTCTCAAATTGGTCTTCCAGTTTTCACTGTCATTAGCTCTGAATGAGGGTTCCTGTTACTTCATATTCTCACAAATACCTGGGATTGGTCAAACTTTTAATGTGTACACTCTGGTATGTAGATAAATTATTAGAACTTGTTTTAAAAAAAAATCTCAAACTTACAGGAAACTTGCAGGTACAGTAAAAATAACCATTTTTTCTTGAAGCATTTGAGAATAATTTGCCAACATGATACCCTAATGTCCCAGAATATTTTTGTTTATGTATTCTACAAAGAAGGATATTCTTTTATGCATCCATAATATAGCCAGTCAGAGAAGGCAATGGCACTCCACTCCAGTACTCTTGCCTGGAAAATCCCATGGATGGAGGAGTCTGGTAGGCTGCAGTCCATGGGGTTGCTAAGAGTCAGACACGACTGAGCAAGTTCACTTTCACTTTTCATTTTCATGCATTGGAGAAGGAAATGGCAACCCACTCCAGTGTTCTTGCCTGGAGAATCCCAGGGACGGGGGAGCCTGGTGGGCTGCCGTCTATGGGGTCGCACAACGTCAGACACGACTGAAGTGACTTAGCAGTAGCAATATAGCCAATAAAATCAGGAAATTTACTCAATTACATTATGACCATCCAATCGACAAACCCCAAAAATGGTTTCACTAATTTTCAGATGCATGTCCTTTAGACTTCCCTGGTGGTTCAGACAGTAAAGAATCTTCCTGCAGTGTGGGAGACCTGGGTCTGATCCCTGGGTGGAGAAGATCCCCTGGAGAAGTAAATGGCAACCCACTCCTGTGTTCTTGCCTGGAATATCTCATGGACAGAGGAGCCTGGTGGGCTACAACGCATGGGTTCCCGAAGAGTCAACATAACTGAGCAACTAATGCTGCCCTTTGTGATGCAAGGATCCATATTAGAACACGTACTGTATATAGTTGGTATATTCCTCTCGTCTCTAGTCTGGAACCATTCCTCAGTCTCTCCTTGACCTTGTGGGCTTAATACTTTTGCAAATAACAGGCAGATAATCTTGTTGACTATCTCTCAGTTTATGATTTTCTGTTATTTTCTCATGATTAGATTCAATTAGGTATCTTTCCAGGAGCATCACAGAAGATGTTCTGCTCTGTTCTTCTCATTGCATCCTATCCAGTGACAGATTATTTTGATTTGTCTTATTACTGCTACTAAACACTTGATTAAGGTGGTGACTGCTGAAGTTCTACATCATACAATTAATCTTTTCTTCTTGTAATAAATAAATTTTTGGCAAGTGAGAATCACTGCAAGCTGGCTTCTATCTTTTTCACAGGTCACCCTCTTTTACTACTTCTTTACTTTCTGGCATAGTCTCCCCAGCCTAGGCCACCCTTCCATGGGAGTGCCCTCCTTGCTTGTAGGTCACCCTTCCCAGATTTATTGCTTGCTCAGATCTCCATTCTTGAGTTTCATCATCCCTGTCTGTCCAGTTGTCTATCTGGCATTTCTAGTTGGGTATTTAACGGGCATCTTAAATTTTATTTTAAGTTTAGAATGCAATTCTCAACGGAGAAGGTAATGGCACCCCACTCCAGTACTCTTGCCTGGAAAATCCCATGGATGGAGGAGCCTGGTAGGCTGCAGTCCATGGGGTCGCTGAGTCGGACACGACTGAGCAACTTCACTTTCACTTTTCACTTTCATGCATTGGAGGAGGAAATGGCAACCCACTCCAGATTCTTGCCTGGAGAATCCCAGGGACGGCGGGGCCTGGTGGGCTGCCGTCTGTGGTGTCGCACAGAGTCGGACACGACTGATGTGACTTAGCAGCAGCAGCAATTCTCATTGACTTCCACAAGACATAAACCAAATGGCTTCCTCCCCTGGGCATCTCCTTCTCATTCAGTTGCTTTGCCATCTTCTTCCTTCCTCAGGCCGAGAAACACAGATCTCAACCTTTGGGCTTTGCCGATTTCCCCGTCATACGCAGCTTCAGGCTGTCAGCAAATTTTATACATTACCTCCTGAATATGCGTCTTGTCTTCCCTCTTCTTTCCAGTCCCTCTGGGCTCACTCTCTCCTTCCTCTTGGATGTTTACAGCACCTCTCCATTGGTTTCTCCATTCTCGCCCTTGCTTCACTCAAGTCCTTTCCCACACACCTTTTATCAGTGCAAATCAGACCAGGTCACTCCTTTGCTTGAAACCCTGCAATGTCTTCTCATTCTTTCAGAATAAAAGCCAGACTCGTGAAGCTCTGCAGGCTCTAGCTTCTGCTTTGTTTTTCAGTTCTATCTCATGTTCCTCTTTCTCCTGCTGAAATGTGGACAGCAAGGGAAACACCCCCTTCTTTCAGTTTCTTAAACCTTGAAAGCTCTTTTCTACCTTAAGGCCTTGCCTGAGCATGTGTCTTCGTGCCCTTCACACAGCTACACTTTTCTTAGCCTTCAGGTCTCACCTTAGTGGTCCCCTCCTGAGATAGGACTTCCTGGATTATCACAAAGTTCATCTCACCCCACACATCACTATACTTTAAAACACCCTCATTTCTTCATAGCACTCTACATGATCTGAAGGTGTTTGCTTCTTTTTTTCCTCAGGTTTTTTTTTTTTTTAATATGGACCATTTTTTAAGTCTTTATTGAATTTGTTACAGTATTATTTCTGTTTTGTGTTTTGTTTTTTTGACCACGAAGTATGTAGGATCTTAGCTCCCTGCCTAGGGATTGAATCCACACCCTCTGCATTGGGAGGCGAAGTCCCAGGCATTGGACGGCGAAGTCCCAGGCATTGGACCTCCAAGGAAGTCTCCATTGCTTCTTTACTTGCTTGTTGTCTTCTTTACCCCATTAGATTCCAGGCTTAGGAAAACAGTAGCTTGTACTCAAGTGCAGCATTGTGTTAGAAGAAAGTAACAGTGGTTCAGTACTCAAGGCCACCAGAAATGAATGCAATGCAATTGCCTAAAAGAGGAAATGCATCCTTTTTGAGGTATGGAGAAGATGATTAAGTGCTACTATTAATACAAGAGAATAAAATGATTTTTAGGAACTTAATTTTTCCAAAACTATAAATGGCCAAGATGGGAAAATCAGTGAAAATCTATGAATAGACCATGATGAAATCTGCATCAGGAAGTTCTCTTCCTTTAAAATCAAAAAAACCGCGTTGTTCTCCAAGGCCACAGAGCTTGTAAGAGAGGCCTTTGAAAGCCAGTCTCCCAACTTCTATTGTGTAACTCATAGCTGCCAAGAAAGATGTCCTGCAGTATATGTAGAATAGTAAACCGAACCCAGCAGAGATGCTTATCATTATCCATAAGATTTGGTCAGGGGGCATAGTTACTAGGTAAAGGGACAACAAGCCATGGGAGAGAACAGGAACCCAGTTACTCACTTTCCTGAGATTTCTGTAACAATTACACCCATTCAGATCTGTTGTAAAGATTTAGGATTTTTATGTATTGATTTTTTAAGTTTTTCAAAGCTAATTTTTTTAAGTTAAAATAGAAATTTAATCCAATAATAATGACGACTGTTTCAGTCAGCAGTTCTTTGGTAACAAATAGCCCCAAATTTCAGTGGTCTTCAAGAACAGAGGGTTATTTCTTGCCCACATTATGTGTCTTTGGCAGATGGGCATTGAATCTACTCCTGGTCCCTGTGTCTTTTCATCCTGTGGTCCAGGCCGAAGGAGCAGCCTCTCTCTGGGACATGATGTGCTTATGGCAGAAGGAGAAGAGCCAGTGGAAATGTGCATTGCCCATTAAAAGTTCTGATCAGGCATTATCTATGTTGTGTCTACTAACAGGCTTGTGGCCAAGGCAAGCCACGTGGACAAGCCCTTCGTTGGTGGGTTGGGGATAAAAATCTTCTTAAAGGATCCTATGAACCATGTGGAACCAATGGAGATAAAAGGGTACATCCTGTGAATACCTGAGGAATCGGGACTGAGTATTTGGAAACAATAGTGCAATATACCATGTTGGCAAATATTTACTGAAGCTATTTGCTGGTTACTTATCCATATTAACTCATTAGTCCCTATAATTATCCTATTAGATAGCTTTTATTAATTACTCCTGTTTTACAGGTGTGGAAATTGAGGCCCAGGTCCACATAGCTGGCAGGTATGAGCCAGGCTTCAAACCTGGGCATCTAGTTTTTAAGGCATCCTCATTCTAGGAAATTTGAGAATGAGCACAAGTTGTATTGAAACATTTGGTGTGTTCTTTTTGAGAACAGTGCTGCATAATAATTAATGTTACATTATACTGGTAGTTATTCTCCTAAGTAGAGTATATTTCCAAGGAACTATAAGGCTTCCCCCATGGCTTAGTGGGTAAAGAATCTGCCTGTAATGCAGGAGACACAGGAGACCTGGGCTCAATCCCTGAGTCGGGAAGATCCCCTGGAGAAGGAAATGGCAACCCACTTCAATATTCTTGCCTGGAAAATCCCATGGACAGAGGAGCCTGGCGGGCTACAGAGTTAGCTAAAGAGTCAGACGTGACTGAGCGATTAAACACATAAACAAAATTTAAAAGGATGTNTCGGGAAGATCCCCTGGAGAAGGAAATGGCAACCCACTTCAATATTCTTGCCTGGAAAATCCCATGGACAGAGGAGCCTGGCGGGCTACAGAGTTAGCTAAAGAGTCAGACGTGACTGAGCGATTAAACACATAAACAAAATTTAAAAGGATGTTAACTGTGGTAACTAGATGGACCAGTCCATTGACCTCTAAGGACCTGAGAATTCTCTCCATTCCAAGTTGCCTTTCGTATCAGCATTCTGATTTGTGAACCTATAGAAATAAATATATTTGGCTTATATATTTATTGAGTTCTTACTATTTGCCTGGCAAACCAAAGTATGACATTAAAATCCTACTGGTTCGCTTAAAGGCACAGCTCAGTATCTCTTCCCTTGGGAAGCTTTCCTTGGCATTTCAAGCTAAGTTTGCCACTCCTGCCTCTGATGTGCATTATAAAGAACCCAGGAGACTTGGTGTTGCCATTTAGGAAGCATGTGACCTGGGCTCTGTCTTCTCTGAGTAAAGAGGATCAGGATACACATCTCACAGAACAGTCATGAAGCTTCAGTAATGTTTCATTTGAAAGTACTTTGTGACCATTAAGGTTTTCTGCAAAAATGTAAGGATATGATTAATCCTTATAATATTCTTCCTGACTTCTTCCCTGACCTTTCTGTCCTCCTCTCTTCTGTTGGTTCACCCAACAGATATTTCCTGGACCCTGCTGTTAGGGACAGTCACTGCAGTGCTTAGGGACATGAACTCTGGGACCGACTGGTGGTTTAGTCGCTGAGTCGTGTCCAACTCTTGCGATCCCATGGACTGTAGCCTGTCAGGTTCCTCCTCCAGGCAAGAATACTGGAGTGGGTTGCCATTTCCTTCTCCAGGGGATCTTCGCAACCCAGGAATCAAATCCGGGTCTCCTGGATTACAAGCAGGTGCTTTACCAACTGAGCTATGAGGGGACCCGGCTACCTGAGTTTAAATCCCTGCTCTACCATGCATTCACTGTATCAGCTTCGTATTTCACCTTCAGTTCAGTTCAGTTCAGTGGCCAAAGTACTGGAGTTTCAGCTTTAGCATCATTCCTTCCAAAGAACACCCAGGACTGATCTCCTATCTGTCTATCAGATCTAGGCCCTTAAATCTATTTCTCACTTCCACTGTATAATCATAAGGGATTTGATTTAGGTCATACCTGAATGGTCTAGCGGTTTTCCCTACTTTCTTCAATTTAAGTCTGAATTTGGAAATAAGGAGTTCATGATCTGAGCCACAGTCAGCTCCTGGTCTTGTTTTTGTTGACTGTATAGAGCTTCTCCATCTTTGGCTGCAAAGAATATAATCAATCTGATTTCGGTGTTGACCATCTGGTGATGTCCATGTGTAGAGTCTTCTCTTGTGTTGCTGGAAGAGGGTGTTTGCTATGACCAGTGCATTTTCTTGGCAAAACTCTATTAGTCTTTGCCCTGCTTCATTCCGCATTCCAAGGCCAAATTTGCCTGTTACTCCTGGTGTTTCTTGACTTCCTACTTTAGCATTCCAGTCCCCTATAATGAAAAGGACATCTGTTTTGGGTGTTAGTTCTACAAGGTCTTGTAGGTCTTCATAAAACCATTCAACTTCAGCTTCTTCAGCATTACTCGTTGGGGCATAGACTTGGATAACTGTGATATTGAATGGTTTGCCTTGGAAACGAACAGAGATCATTCTGTCGTTTTTGAGATTGCATCCAAGTACTGCATTTCGGACTCTTTTGTTGACCATGATGGCTACTCCATTTCTTCTGAGGGATTCCTGCCCACAATAGTAGATATAATGGTCATTTGAGTTAAATTCACCCATTCCAGTCCATCATTGACATGGGAAGGTTATGGGGAAGGGTTCTATTTTGAACATGTTTGAGATGTCTATTAATGAACAGATGTCTATTAATCTAAAGTATACTCTAGATTAGAAGCTGAGTAGGCAGTTGAATACATGTCTGAAATTCAGGGCTGGAAGCAGACGTTTTGGTATAATGAAAATAGAGATGGTATTTAGAGCCATGGATTGGATAAGATCATCTAGTAAATGAGAAATTGGCTTCATGGAAACCACACGAACAAGATTCCTACAGGACCCTTGTAAGGGTTTCTCTGAGGCGTAACTACAAGGGTGGTTGCTGAGTCATAAAGAATGCTCATAATTTTTCACTAAATATTACCAGATTGTTCTACAGAATGTATTTAGCAGTTTAAATTCCCACCAACAGTGCTTGAAGATTCCTATTTCCCCATATCTTTGTGAGCACTTTCTGAATTTTGCCAGGCTAATGGGTAAAGTGATTTTGGAGCCCCGCCAAAAAAGTCTGACACTGTTTCCACTGTTCCCCCATCTATTTCCCATGAAGTGATGGGACCGGATGCCATGACCTTCGTTTTCTGAATGTTGAGCTTTAAGCCAACTTTTTCACTCTCCTCTTTCACTTTCATCAAGAGGCTTTTTAGTTCCTCTTCACTTTCTGCCATAAGGGTGGTGTCATCAGCATATCTGAGGTTATTGATATTTCTCCTGGCAATCTTGATTCCAGCTTGTGTTTCTTCCAGCCCAGCGTTTCTCATGATGTACTCTGCATATAAGTTAAATAAGCAGGGAGACAATATACAGCCTTGTCGTACTCCTTGTCCTATTTGAAACCAGTCTGCTGTTCCATGTCCAGTTCTAACTGTTGCTTCCTGACCTGCATACAGATTTCTCAAGAGGCAGGTCAGGTGATCTGGTATTCCCATCTCTTTCAGAATTTTCCACAGTTTCTTGTGATCCACACAGTCAAAGGCTTTAGCATAGTCAATAAAGCAGAAATAGATGTTTTTCTGGAACTCTCTTGCTTTTTCCATGATCCAGCGGATGTTGGCAATTTGATCTCTGGTTCCTCTGCCTTTTCTAAAACTGCATGTAAGTTAAATAAGCAGGGTGACAATATACAGCCTTGACGTACTGCTTTTCCTATTTGGAACCCATCTGTTGTTCCACGTCCAGTTCTAACTGTTGCTTCCTGGGTCTACAAAATATATAACATGGGACATTAAGGAAATGGTCAAAGTAGAAGATAGAGCCTCTAGTGCCCAAGTTGATCTGTGGTTAGAAGAAAGTTCTGAAAGTTACTAAGTCATGAGGCACTAGATTTCTGCTACTTTAAGAAAATACATTCATGGTGGGGAGTATTTTGCAGTATAAAAGGATTTACTTAACACTTAACATTTTCTGCTTCAAAAAGAATTAATTTCTGAAATTCTACTTAGAACTTTTCCAACACACAAGGCACATCAAGTGGGTAAATAAATATACACACCTGCAATATATATATATATATATATAGTGAAGCCTATACCGTACCTGAGATATTTTACCCCATTTCTAAATTGTTATTGCTTGGTCTGCTTTGAAATTCCTCTTGTGTTGGCTCAGAGGTTAAAGTGTCTGCCTGCAATGTGGGAGACCTGGGTTCGATTCCTGGGTTGGGAAGATCCCCTGGAGAAGGAAATGGCAACCCACTCCAGTATTCTTGCCTGGAGAATCCCATGGACGGAGGAGCCTGGTGGGCTACAGTCCACGGGGTCACAAAGAGTCGGACATGACTGAGTGACTTCACTTCACTTCCCTAAGGCAAAAAAAAAAAAGGACAAATACTTTAATATTTTAATGAGAGGGAAGAACAAATGCAATCTCCAAAGATGGCTAACTTACAGTCCTGCAGTGATTTAGAAAGGAAAGTCTGGCTACAAACACTGTTGTTTGCTGGCAGAATTTGCAATTGGCTAGGGCCAAGGACAGTGTTTAATGATGACTCAGTTGTATGGTCTAGAGGGATGGGGGAAGACCAGCTAGCTAGTCATCCTTCTGACTAAAAGGCCTCATATCTGTTTTCTTCACATTGAGGTTCTACAGACCCAGAACTGCTGCAACCGGGGAGCGGGTGTCCGGGGAAAACCAGAGACCTTCAGAAATGCACCTTCAAATTATCTGGACCCTCAACCCTAACAACCCAACTCCCGCCTTCTCTCGCCGCTCCTCAGCTCAAGGCCACGATTTGGGCAGAGTCCAAGGCCCGGGTCTAAACCGGGGGCCTAGCTGGATGACCTTCGCCAGGCCCTGGAGTCTCCCTTAGGAAGTCCTCGGGGCCCTGCCCGGGTTCTGTAGGGGCCGCCGATGCACCCAGCCCCTAGGTGTTAGGGATTGCCTTTGGGAAGCATCCCGCTGCCCGCTGCGGACCATTTCGGTCAACCGGGACACCCTCTCCGCTTCCCTGGATAGCAGCCCCGACCCCTCCCGCTCGGGTCGCCCCACCCAGGCCGGCAGCGCCACGCCCACCGGGGTCCAGCGCGGGGCAGGGATGCCCTCGCTCAGCCTCGCCGCGGCCTGTCTCGCTCGGGGCTCCCCGCGGCCACCAGCCCCGCTCGGGTCCCCTCCCCCGGCCGCCGCAGGCCCCGGCCCCGCCGCCCCTCCTGGGCGCCGCCCGCCGCGGCCGCCTCTGCAGCTGGCCCCGTGGCCGGCCCGCGCCCGCCGCCGCGCGCTGATTGGCTGGAGGCAGGTCAGGTGGTCTGGTATTCCCATCTCTTTCAGAATTTTCCACAGTTTCTTGTGATCCACACAGTCAAAGGCTTTGGCATAGTCAATAAAGCAGAAATAGATGTTTTTCTGGAACTCTCTTGCTTTTTCCATGATCCAGCGGATGTTGGCAATTTGATCTCTGGTTCCTCTGCCTTTTCTAAAACCAGCTTGAACATCAGGGAGTTCATGGTTCACATATTGCTGAAGCCTGGCTTGGACAATTTTGAGCATTACTTTACTAGCATGTGAGATGAGTGCAATTGTGTGGTAGTTTGAGCATTTTTTGGCATTGCCCTTCTTTGGGATTGGAATGAAAACTGACCTTTTCCCTGCCTTAATTTTCTAATCTGTAAAATGGAAGTAGTAATAATATGTTTATCTCTTGGCTTATGGTGGGGAACTTTGCCTGATACATATTATTATCTGCTGGAATATATAATCTCCATGGGACTTTGCTGGTAGTCCAATGGTTAAAACTCTACCTTCCAATGCAGGGGCACTGGTTTGAATCCTAGTTTAGGGACTAGGATTTCACATGCCACAGAGTGTGGCCAAATATCTTTTTTTTTTTTTAATGTATGCTCTCTTAAAGAAAATGAACCTTGAATACTCATTGGAAGGACTGATGCCGAAGCTGAAGTTCTAGTACTTTGGCTACCTTATGTGAAGAGATGACTCACTGGAAAAGACCCTGATGCTGGGGATAATTGAGGATGAGTTGGTTGGATGGCATCATGACTCAATGGACCTGAGTTTGAGCACACTCAGGAGATAATGATGGACAGAGAAGCCCGGTGTGCGTGTAGTTCATGGGGTCCCAAAGAGTCAGATACGACTCATATATTGAACAACAGCAGTGCTCCCCATATGGGTTTCCCTTGTGGCTCAGATAGTAAAAAAGAATCTGCCTGCAGTGTGGGAGACCTAGGTCCAATCCTTGGGTCAGGAAGATCCCCTGGAGAAGGGAATGACTGAACATGAATCCCCTGGAGTGGGAATGACCCACTCCAGTTTTCTTGCCTGGAGGAGTCCATGGACGAAGAAGCCTTGCGGCTGTAGTCCATGAGGTCACAGAGAGTCAGACATGGCTGAACGACTGAGCACGCACACACGTACATACTCTCCGTAAGGGCAGTGATTTCATAGCCACGGCTGAGTGCCAGAAATAGTGCCTAGAAATAGTAAGTTCTTAATAAATATTTATTGAATGAATGAGTGAACATTATAAGCCTTGTGGAGAAAAAAATGAAAGACAATGTGAAATCATACGTAGTAAGTGCTTTTTAAAAATCGTTGCTCTTAGTTTAATCTTTGAATATTTGGAGATTAAATTTTAGCTGATTAGTAAATATACTTGTTGGCATATAATGATTAGTCATCACTATTATTGAATCAAAACATCCTATTTAAAAAGTTAATTCTATGAGATTCCTGTAGGAAAATAGTATGTTAATGTTTTTAAAATAAACTATCAGCACTGTATCCTTTAACCTTAAATTAAGCTACAAGTTCTCTGATTCTTTCATTACACTTTGACGAGATATCTATTTGCATTGCCTTGAAATTATGTGGGTTTTTTTTTAATGCTTTCAGTGAAGCGTGGTAAATACTGTTCCATGTATCATCCTTTCCAAGTTGCCATGAAGAGTTATAAGCAAAACTTGTGGAGAATAAGGTCTCTGACAAAATATTTTTGGAAATCAGTATTTATCAAACCATGAGTTCCTCAAGAATTGAGAATGTGTCTTACTGTGCCTTTGAATCCACACAATTAGCTTGATTTTCAGCATCTTGGAGAAGCTTAAGAAATGAATGGACAAATGAATGGATGGACAAGTGTCTATTCTCTGAAAGACTGATATGAAGAAATATCATCCATCTAATTTTTTTTGAACTCCTGAGTCTTGTCATTCATTCTGCTGGCAAATAACACTGCTGAGCAAAATCACCTTAGTCACTTAAAAGAATTCCCTTCACAGAGCTGAGTTTTACTGTTTTGTGCTGTGTTTATTTTTAATCAAAGGATGATACAAGGATGTAAATAAAATTAGTTACTCCATTTATTACAGGAGTTTTGAGGGCAGTGTCTGTTGTCTCAATTCACTCCCCACCCCCACCCGCGACAAACCTCCCCAAAGAGGATTCCATTTGAGAACTTCCTTTTAAAATTTCATGCTAGGAAAATTTTGCTCTCCTGAAGTGTTGTCTCCCTCCTTCTTTCTGTTTGTGAAAATGATGTGACTAATTGTGCCTCTTCTTTCATTTTGACTTCCTGGAGTCCCAGAGTCAAACTTGGAGTATAATTATAGTGTGTATATTTGTGTCTTTCATTTGAGGGGTCTGGAATTTCTGCTCTCACTTATGTTCTCCCTGTCTGGATTTTAAAATGTCTATTAATATTTTACTGTTACTTGGTTACATATGTACTTGCTGAAAGCCACCCCAAATCCTTATGGAACGAGGTAAATTATAAATAAATACACACACATGCATTCTTACAGTCCCAAAGCAACTTTATATACAAAGGCCTCTAACTTGGATTGCTTACACCTAGTAGCAAGAATCTCGTTTCCACAGATCAAGTAGAACCCCCATATGCTCTTTCTCTGTGTTGTCTCCATGGTTCCTACAGTATAAATAAGTTCTTCAAAAGCTATGGATCAGGCGTAGCTTTCTGAGAAGGCAGCCTACTTTTGGGTTCTTTGAGTTTGCTGAAGTGGTGCTTTTGCCTGAAAGTCTCTTGGCCCATCCTATAAATAAATGAAGAAAAATTTTTAAACTTCCTCAAAGGAAAGACCAAAGATCATCCAGTAAGTTCTTGCCTTCTTGGGTAAAGGTAGACCATGTTTGTGCTCTGTCTGTTATTCTCAAAAAAAGGACATTTTTGAGGAGTTGTAATCATTTCATGGACGGAGGTGCCTGACACTGTACAGGAGATAGGGATCAAGACCACCCACAAGAAAAAGAAATGCAAGAAAGCAAAGTGGCTGTCTGAGGATGCCTTACAAATAGCTGTGAAAAGCAGAGAAGCAAAAAGAAAGGAGAAAAGGAAAGATATACCCATTTGAATGCAGAATTCCAAAGAATAGCAAGGAGAGATAAGAAAGCCTTCCTCAGAGATCAGTGCAAAGAAATAGAGGAAAACAGTAGAATGGGAAAGACTAGAGATCTCTTCAAGAAAATTAGAGATACCAAGGGACCATTTCATGCAAAGATGAGCTCAAGAAAGGACAGAAATGGTTATGGACCTAACAGAAGGAGAAGATATTAAGAAGAGGTGGCAAGAAAACACAGAAGAACTATACAAAAAAGATCTTCATGATCCAGATAATCATGATGGTGGGATCACTCATACTCAGCTGGAGCCAGACATCCTAGAATGTGAAGTCAAGTGGGCCTTAGGAAGCATCACTACAAACAGTGCTAGTGGAGGTGATGGAATTCCAGTGGAGCTATTTCAAATCCTAAAAGATGATGCTGTGAAAGTGCTGCACTCAACATGCCAGCAAATTTGGAAAACTCAGCAGTGGCCACAGGACTGGAAAAGGTCAGTTTTTATTCCAATCCCAAAGAAAGGCAATGCCAAAGAATGCTCAGACTACCGCACAATTGTACTCATCTCACATGCTAGTAAAGTAATGCTCAAAATTCTCCAAGCCAGGCTTCAGCAGTATGTGAACCGTGAACTTCCAGATGTTCAAGCTGGTTTTAGAAAAGGNTTGAACTGTGGTTTTCTAGAAGACTCTTGTGAGGCCCTTGGACAGCAAGGAGATCCAACCAGTCCATCCTAAAGGAGATCAGTTCTGGGTGTTCATTGGAAGGACTGATGTTGAAGCTGAAACTCCAGTACTCTGGCCACCTGATGTGAAGAACTGACTCATTTGAAAAGACCCTGTTGCTGGGAAAGATTGAGGGCAGGAGGAGAAGGGGATGACAGAGGATGAGATGGTTGGATGGCATCACGGACTCAATGGGCATGGGTTTGGGTAGAGTCCGGCAGTTGGTGATGAACAGGGAGGCCTGGTGTGCTGCGGTTCATGGGGTGGCAAAGAGTCGGACACGACTGAGCGACTGAGCTGAACTGAATCATTTCAGGTCAATTGGCAATTGTTTTATTAGTGGTTTGTAGAAAAGGATAAAACTCTTCAAAAGACCTACAACTCGTCTATTTGGGATCTAACAGGAAATAATGACAGGTGACAGCAAAGTGCCACATCCAACAGGGTGGTTTCCCTGAGCTGGCACTGCCATCAATCAGCTTTCTAAGGGTTCTGGCTGAATTCTAAATTCACATATTGATGAAAAGTAGAGAACTATTTCAGGACAGATTTTATTTTATTTTTAAAACTTTTTATTTTGGAGTATAGCTATCAGGATAGATTTTAGAGCACAACTTCTTTTTCAGTAATGTCATTTGAATTCTAGAGTATATAAGCTTGTACCCTGTTCTTCTGAACTTTTAAATGCTCTTTTCTCTGGGATTTCTTTGGAAGGAATGATGCTAAAGCTGAAACTCCAGTACTTTGGCCACCTCATGCAAAGAGTTGACTCATTGGAAAAAACTCTGATGCTGGGAGGGATTGGGGGCAGGAGGAGAAGGGGACGACCGAGGATGAGATGGCTGGATGGCATCACGGACTCGATGGACGTGAGTCTGAGTGAACTCCGGGAGATGGTGATGGATAGGGAGGCCTGGCGTGCTGCGATTCATGGGGTCGCAAAGAGTCGGACACGACTGAGCGACTGAACTGAACTGAACTTTCTCTTCTCCTATCTGCCTCTTTGTTCACATTCAGCCCAAGGTCATTTCTCTGTAGACCCCTGCTCACCTTCAGTATGCAGAAGTAGTTGCATGTTGTAAAGCAGTTACTATAACACTTTCTTGCGTTGTGGTAGCTCACCATTCTGGGGAAGAATTACTCCTAAAGTCGTGTTATGGAATTATCATGAAAAAATAAGGAAAATTATCATTAATACTCACAGAGGAGAAAAAAGATTCTAGCATTTATTCTCCTTTCACTCGTACATTTTCTCCTAGTTCTTGGCAGAGCATTTCTTTAGTAAAGCTATACAAAATCCTCCTAAATGTTGTCACACTGTCCAAATGCTGTCATCACCAATGTTAACTGACTCCAGCCTCCTGGGTGAACTGCTACATAGTACCTGTGCTCTTATTTTGACTTAAAAAAAGTAGACTATTAAAACTAATTTTAATTGGCATTTACCTTTGCATAAAAATTAAGGCTTGTTTATTATAGAAAATCTAGCAAAAGCAGCCATATGAGAAAACTTACAGCTAAGTCACTCTCGTGTTTTGATATTTTTAACCATCCCATATTTTGAATTGGGAAAAGTTTCATACTATTTAGCTACCTGCTTTTTAAACCAGGCTAGTTGTATACAGTTTGTATTAATATGAGCAAACTCTACAGAAAATATGTCCCCTTTCTGTAGAAGACAAGTGCTGCGTGATAGATCATTAAGGACGTCAAAGAGAAACTGTGCACTGAATCCAGGTCTGAATTCTGCTTTTGCTCTCTGTCAGCTCTGTGACTTTGGGCAAGGTACTTAAACCTTGGGAGCCTTCTTTTTTTTTTTTTTTTTCGAGTAAAATGAGGACAGTTATTGCCTACCTTTTCCAGGCACCATAAAAATGAAATGATTTGATGTGCGTACACGCACCTGTTACATAATCTTTTTAGTCTGTTCACCTCTGCCTACCTGTGGAGCTTTATTGTCACTGACCTTTGCTCCCTGTGCTTCTGCCATTTGATCTTCCTGCAGTTCATCAACTAGACCAGTGTATCTTGTGCAGATATACTCATGAGTCATTATATTCTGCTGTGTTCACTAGTGCAGAGGGAAGATGTCGAGGAAGATAAAGGACTGGAGACAAAGCTTTACCTGGAGGTTCCTGATAGAGGAAGATAACTACAGACACAGCCCTTACTAACAACCTAAATAAGATCTGTAGTCTAAAAAAGTTAAGAAGATAACTAGCTGAGAAGTGTCCCTTATCCCTGGTATGTGTGATAACTAGTTCGCAGTTGCTGGATTTGCAGGGGCAACAGCATGGGATGCTTGTTTTTATAGGAAGATCACTTAATGAGAGTGAGTCTGCCAGGAAGGACTAAAATAGCACTGTGTATTTGCATACATTTGCATATTTAAGCAATGTGTAAGCCTTTCTGTTTTCCTCTGGCTTTTGCGGATAAAAAAAGAGAGCCACACAGATTGATGTGATTTGGGGTCCAAGACTGACTTTGTCCCATATGCCCACCAGATTCTTCCCATTTCCGGCAACTGAAATCTCTTCCTTTTTGAACTATTGATGCTTTGTGTTTTGATACATTTCTGCTTATGCATTCTTTTGGCTGATACTAACCACACCCTAACTGGGGCAGGTGAGACTACAGATAACCTACTTTATTGAAAAGCACGGTTAGGGATCAGAGTTGTGTAGGTTTTATTTTTTTATTTTTATGATGGAATTGCCAAATTGAATGCATCATATAAATAATAAATATTGTTATAAATTTATAAACTCTCCTTCCTGCAACAAACATCTCTGCTGCATGTAACTTTTCCCATGCTTTGGGTTATTTCCTAAAGTCATAAAACTGAAAACGTGATTGAGAGAAATGAATATGGTTCAAAATGCAAGCTGCCTTCCAAACTATTAATTTACATTTCCATTAACAATGCATTCATCTTAGCTGTCTCTAAGTGAACTCTTTGCTTGTTAATTTAATAAGCAAAATATATATTTTTCTTTTTTGGCCACATGGCATGGGGGATCTTAATTTCCTGACCAGGGATCAAACGTGCATTGGAAGCACAGAGTCTCAATCACTGGACTGCCAGGGAAGTCTAAGCAAAATGTTAAATCTCATTTAATTTCCTTTATTTCTTTGATTGTAAGGTTATCATTTTTCTCTATATATGTTAATTCGCCTTTCATTTTTTGGTAAATTGTCTGTTAGTGATATTTGACCTTTTGCCTCACAAGGTAACACTGTTTCTATATAAATGGGAAAGTTTTGATGTTTATCAATATTTCATAAGGCATCTAGCACTGACATTCTGGAACCAAGGACAACATTTCTGCTGACTGTCCACCATTCAGAGAGGCAGTGTAGCTACTAAGGGCATGGACTTAGGAAGTGAGTCCGCCTGGGTTTCACCCCAGACTCTGCCACCTTCTAGCTGCACATCTTTGGACAAGTTACTTGGCTTGCAGGGCTTCAGGTTCTTAAATCTTAAATGAACATGCTAATAATTGCCTCTGCACTCCACAGTTGTATGAATTCAAGGTCAGCCCCTGTGGCAACTGGCACACAGCAAGCACTTAATACATGTGTGCTGTTTGAAAAACAAAATGTGTGCTGTTTGCCCTCCTTCAGAACCTAAGCTCCAGGACAGCAGGGCCTTCGGTCTTGCTTGCTGTTATGTCACGTGCTTGGGAGATATCCTCATGGGTGCTCCTGCAGTAACTAGTCCTAGAAGCATCACTGAGAGCAGTGATATGACTGTCCAAGTGTCTGCAGTTGGCACTTTTCTTTTCCCTGGGCAGTTTGAGATGAACATCAGGGTCGGCCGGAACACAGCAGGAAGTGATATGACTTACCTCAGGTTCCTTAACACAGCGGATCAAGAACTTCTCAGGAGTCTGTGAAAAATGGACAGAAACTGCCATCTGGGTCAGGACCTTCCAGATGCCCAAGCTGTTTCTCCTTCCTCCCATTTGCTTTCAGAGATTGGCCTGGCCCTGAGTTGCCCCCTGAACAGTCTTTGAGAGGAAACAAATGAAGTGCTTCTGACCGAAATCACAGTATTAGATCGCAGTATTAGCTCCCATTCAGAGTTTAACTTGAAGAACAATTTATTGGAACCTTTTGGACCTAGACCCCATTTATCTTTGCCCGAGGAACTCTCCGTAGCAGTTTTGTACAGGTTTATTGAGGTCTAGTTTATATACAGTGAACTTCAGCCTCTTTTCAGTGCACTTTGAACAGTGTGACCATATCACAATCAGTAGAGAACATTCCCATTACTCCAAAAAGGCCCCTTTTGTCCCTTTTCATTAGTCCCTTCCTCTTGTTCCAAACCTGGCAACCGCTGTTCTGAAATATGTCTGTATTGTCTTGCCCTTTCCTGTGTCATGTAAGGGGTATCATATTGGGTTGACCAAAAAACAGGGTTTTCTGTACCATCTTATAGAAGAACCCAAATGAGATTTTGCTCAATTCATTTAGCTTTTGAGTTCAGTTCCTTTCACTCAGCATAATGCTCTTGAGATTCATCCACATTGTTGAATGTATCAGTATTTCCTCCCTTTTTATTTCTGAATGTATGCATTTTTGAGCAAATTAGAAATGATCTTCTTTACCCCCAAGAGTAAGTGGCTGACTCTTTTTGCCTGTTTTTACAGAAGCTCCTTGAGCGTCAGAATGCCTGTGAAGTACACACAAAGGACTTTTATGACTCAGAAAATCTGAGTAACAGGAGGATATTGTGGATGTGTAACTTGATGAGTACATATCAAAGTGTTTCTGAATTACACTGATTTTTTTGTTCCTGTTCTTTTCCATTGTGTTAAGAAATAAAAGTTTAAAAACTATTTGGTCCCAGTAGAAAATTATGTATATTATAAATTTTAAAAGTGCATCCTAAAAATAAAGTGTTGCAATTAAACTAGACAAAATTGCTAGTTTGCTCACATAAAGGGACTCCTTCCTATGTGAGCAAAGGATAGATTGGTTTATTACTCTTCTCCTTTTAGAGTGCTAAAGAGCATGAATCAATTTAACATAAGGAAAAGTCATTCAGTTGAGCAAATCGAGCAATGTAAACTATCTCATCAGTGTTTACAACATCTGTGTTGTACAAGGAAATACTATCAATATTTCTATTTTAAAATGGAGTCATTGATGGAAGTGAAAGTGAAAGCTAGCCACACAGGTGTGTCCAACTCTTTGCTAGCCCATGGACTGTAGTTTGACAGGCTCCTCTGTCCTTGGAATCCTCCAGGCAAGAGTACTGGAGTGGGTTGCCATTTCCGTCTCTAGGGGATCTTCTGACCCCAGTATTGGACCCGGGTCTCCTGCATCGCAGGCAGATTCTTTACCAACTAAACTACTAGGGAAGACCATTGACAGAGGTTAAATGTTTTACTCGAAGTTACATGATCTTTTTCTCATCTTGGAGCTTCTGGAGGACAGAGATTCATTTTATTTACTTTGCAGCTTTGTGTGTGGCTGCATTTACCTCACATGGAGAAGATGCACAATATATCAGACTATCTGCGTGAGGGAGCGCAATAGGCTATCTGTCCTAGAGCAGGAGCCTGTTTTTGGCCCGTTAAATTATTGGAACACAGACACTCCTATCCATTAAAGTGTCTGCTGTGGCTGCCTTGTCTCTAAAACAGCAGAGTTGAGTACTTACATTGGGGACCATCTGGCCCCAGAGCCTAAAACATGTACTTTTCCTTTACAGAAAATGTTTGGCAGTTCCTGCCTTAGAGTCATACTTTCCAGGCTCACATCCCAATTTTCCCACTCACAGCATCACTCAGTGATGTGGAGTAAGCTGCATGATCATTCTAAGCTGGAGTTTCTTCCTCTGCAAAATATAGATAATAGGAGTAGCTACCTTAGAGGATACTTTTCATCATAGGGGACCGGAATGCAAAAGTAGGACATCAAGAGATATCTGGAGTAACAGGCAAGTCTGGCCTTGGAGTACAAAATAATGCAGGGCAAAGTCTAATAGAGTCTTGCCAAGAGAATGCACTGGTCATAGCAAACACCCACTTCCAACAACACAAGAGATGACTCTACACATGGACGTCACCAGATGGTCAATACCAAAATCAGATTGATCATATTCTTTGCAGCTGAAGATGGAGAAGCACTATACAGTTAGCAAAAACAAGACCTGGAGCTGACTGGCTCAGATCAAGAACTCCTTATTGCCAAATTCACACTTAAATTGAAGGAAGTAGGGAAAACCACTAGACCATTCAGGTATGACCTAAATCAAATCCCTTAAGATTATACAGTGGAAGTGACAAATAGATTCAAGGGATTAGATCTAATAGAGTGAAGAACTATGGATGGAGGTTCATGACATTGTACAAGAGGCAGTGATCAAAATCATCCCCAGGAAAAAGAAATGCAAAAAGGCAAAATGGTTGTCTGAGGAGGGCTTACAAATAGCTGAGAAAAGAAGAGAAGCTAAACGCAAAGGAGAAAAGAAAAGGTATATCTATCTGAATGCAGAGTTCCAAAGAATAGCAAAGAGAGATTAAAAAAAAGCCTAAGTGATCAGTGCAAAGAAAAGAGGAAAACAATAGAATGGGGAAAACTAGAGATCTCTTCAAGAAAATTAGAGCTACCAAGGGAACACTTCATGCAAGGATGGGTACAATAAAGGACAGAAATAGTATGGACCTAACAGAAGGAGAAGATATTAAGAAGAGGTGGCAAGAATACACAGAAGAACTATACAAAAAAGATCTTAATGACCCAAATAACCACGATGGTGTGGTCATTCACCTAGAGCAAAAGATCCTGGAATGTGAAGTCGAGTGGGCCTGAGGAAGCATCACTATGAACAAACCTAGTGGAAGTGGTGGAATTCCAGGTGAGCTATTTCAAACCCTAAAATATGATGCTGTGAATGTGCTGCACTCAATATGCCAGCAAATTTGGAAAACTTAGCAGTGGCCACAGGGCTGGAAAAGGTCAGTTTTCATTCCAGTTCCAAAGAAAGGCAATGGCAGAAAATGTTCAAACTACAGCACAATTGTACTCATCTCACACACTAGCAAAATAATGCTCAATATTCTCCAAGCCAGGCTTCAATAGTACATGAACTGTGTTCTTCCAGATGTTCAAGCTGGGTTTAGAAAAGGCAAAGGAACAGAGATCAAATTGCCAACTTCCGTTGGATCATGGAAAAAGCAAAAGAATTCCAGAAAAACATCTATTTCTGCTTTATTGACTATGCCAAAGCCTTTGACTGTGTGGATCACAACAAACTGTGGAAAATTCTTAAAAAGATGGGAATACCAGACCACCTTACCTGCCTCCTGAGAAGCAACAGTTAGAACTGGACATGGAACAATGGACTGGTTCAACATTGAGAAAGGAGTATGACAAGGCTGTATATTGACACCCTGCTTATTTAACTTCCATGCAGAGTACATCATACGAAATGCTGGACTGGATAAAGCACAGGCTGGAATCAAGATTGCTGGGAGAAATATCAATAGCTTCAGATATGCAGATGATACCACCCTCATGGCAGAAAGCGAAGAGGAACTGAAGAGCCTTTTGATGAAAGTGAAAGAGGAGAGTGGAAAACCTGGCTTAAAACTCAACATTCAAAAAACAAAGATCGTGGCATCCAGTTGGATCTCTTCATGGCAAATAGATGGGGAAACAATGGAAAAAGTGACAAATTTCTTTTTCTTGGGCTTCAAAATCGCTGCACATGGTAACTGCAGCCATGAAATTAAAAGACACTTGCTCCTTGGAAGAAAAGCTATGACAAATCTAGACAGTATATTAAAAAGCAGAGACATTAGTTTACTGACAAAGGTCCATCTAGTCAAATCTATGGTTTTTCCAGTGGTCATGTATGAATGTGAGAGTTGGACTATAAAGAAAGCTGAGTGCTGAAGAATTGATGCTTTTAAACTGTAGTGTTGGAGAAGACTCTTGAGAGTCTCTTGGACTGCAGGGAGAACAAACCAGTCCATCCTAAAGGAAATCGGTGAATATTCATTGGATTGATGNGAGTTGGACTATAAAGAAAGCTGAGTGCTGAAGAATTGATGCTTTTAAACTGTAGTGTTGGAGAAGACTCTTGAGAGTCTCTTGGACTGCAGGGAGAACAAACCAGTCCATCCTAAAGGAAATCGGTGAATATTCATTGGATTGATGCTGAAGCTGAAACTCCAATACTTTGGTCACCTGCTGCAAAGAACTGACTCCTTAGAAAAGACCTGATGCTGGGAAAGATTGAAAGCAAGGAGAGAAGGAGACGATAGAGGAGGAGATGGTTGGATGGCATCACCGACTCAATGGACATGACTTTGAGTAAGCCCCGGGTGTTGGTGATGGACAGGGAAGCCTGGCGTGCTGCAGTCCATGGGGTTGCAAGGAGTCAGACATTACTGAGTGACTGAAGTAAACTGAACTGACCTTGGAGACATTAAAACTGCCATCTGGGTCAGGACATTACAACTGCCTCAAGAATTTCTCTTGCCTCCCTGGACTGTCAAATTAAATAGAAACTTTGCCTGATTATTTTCCGATTGTAAACTTTCTAGCAGATTTTAATCTCCTTGACACGTTGTTAAAACTTTTCTTAAAGGCAGAGCAAAGGTCTTCAAATTTTCAAGCTTAAACTGTAAACCTTGCAGTGCTAAGGCCCCATGCTCCCAAAGTCTAACAAGTGTGGGATGGGACCCGGAAATCTGCCTATTTACCAAGCACCAAGGTAATTCTGGTAAGAACAATCCATCCAGACTTTAAAAACACTATCTTAAAAGAACTAAACCAACATAGCTTAGTGGGATTGTGGATAATTTTTTAATGTCTTAATTTATGTTTTGTGGTGTAATTTCAAATTTATTTTATTTATTATTAATAATACCTTTATAAATTATTTTAATTTTTAAGTAAGCCATATTGTATCCATAAAGCTACTAAAAATAAACACACCTGTCTACATGGTACTGATTCAATAGCCTCAGTTGTTAAGGGAAAATAGAAACGTGTAAGACAGTGTGTGTTATATCTAATTTTTGTTTTAAGAGAAAGAGGAAAAGAGTTGAGGACATACACATATATGTGATAAATACAAAGATTCCTTGGAAAGACATAGAAGAAGCTGGAACCATCCTTACCCACCTTCCTTTAGATCAAGAGGATTTAGGAACACAGAAGAACTTGAGATCCCTCTGACACCATTGCAGTGATGTGGATAATTAATCACAAGAACCAGCCTGAGAGCTTAATGCCAATTTATCATATGGTTTTTATAAGAAAAGACTATCAACATTTCCACCACGGGCTTTTACAGGCCAACATATAACACCAACATATAGAACATACATATAGAACAGAGACTGATTTTACAAAGCAGTATATAAAATCATATTTTGGGGGGTTAAATACTACCTACGTTAATGCCACAATAAAGTCATTACTGAAGCTGGTGAGATTCATCAGGGCAGGAGTGTGGGTGGATCAGTGGAAGTCTATTCCTGTTGCTGGAGAGCAAACTAACTGGAGAAAGTTTCTTTGTAGCTAAATCAGGGAAGATTCTCTATTGTGTTCTCAAATCTCATCAAAGGAAACAAGTTGAGTCAAAAAGTACTTTACAAGATGAAAGGAGGTAAAATAGGAAAATTGGCAATTCTGGAGAGCCTTCAAGAAGGATACACACTTGATTGTTGTTTTAGAATTATGTCTAAAGTCTAAATCATTTTTATCATCTGGTGAGGAACCACGGCTGCTTAGCATTAGCTTAAGCAGTGCTACATAGTCTCAGAAGGATCGTTGACCATCTCTCTCAGAACTCTACCTTTGATACCTGGTGAACAGGTGAACCAATTCTTGCTGCTGCTGCTAAGTCGCTTCAGTTGTGTCCGACTCTGTGCGACCCCATAGACGGCAGCCCACCAGGCTCCTCAGTCGATGGGATTTTCCAGACAAGAGTACTGGAGTGGGTTGCCATTGCCTTCTCCGAACCAGTTCTTGATCCCATACTAAGTCTATCCTCTCATGCCTGAACCCTAAAATTTCCTTTCAGANTGCTGCTAAGTCGCTTCAGTTGTGTCCGACTCTGTGCGACCCCATAGACGGCAGCCCACCAGGCTCCTCAGTCGATGGGATTTTCCAGACAAGAGTACTGGAGTGGGTTGCCATTGCCTTCTCCGAACCAGTTCTTGATCCCATACTAAGTCTATCCTCTCATGCCTGAACCCTAAAATTTCCTTTCAGAATACAGGCAATAAATAGCCATTTATTCTCCAACCAAATATCAAGAGAGATGCAGTTTATTCCCTAAGATGTGCTTTTGAACAGTTACCTTTTAGAAGCTGCAAATAAAGAAATAGATTAGTTTACTCATCTGTATTTCAAACAACCAGTAGAGGTATTTATTTGGTGAGGTACTTTCCTGCAAAGAATTAAATAAATTCAGGGTGTGATGCTCAGATTCCGTTTGTACTTTCACCGAGTAGCAGAACAGAACACCTTCCTTTTCCCTGTTCCTCCTCCACCTTCTAACAGAATAGGCTCCCGACGCCAGCTTTACAGACACAGAAGGCTTCACCACTTGGCTCGCCACTCCCTAGCACATGAATTCTGGTTTGTAGGAACTAATACTTCGTGGCAGACTCCAGTTAGCCTTACAGATGGTTGGCTCCTTGTTGGGGGATATACGTGTGCTCTAGCTCTGTTGGAAATGGTGATCATGAGTCACAGTGGTAGAGGGAATGTAAAATGTAAGTCCAGGGAAAACAAAGGTTTTTTCCTCGATGCTCGTTGAAACTAGGGGAGACTTAGAGTTGAGACTCATCCTGGATGTTTGTGGGATGAAGGAACATTGATTTGTCCAGAGCAGACAATTTGTGATGGGGGATGGTAGATGTTAGGTAATAGAAACTGGAGTGGATAGGTTAAGTGGGGCCAGGTTTTGGGGTGAGGGGTCTTGAATGCCAGACTCAGCTAGAAATTTATTCTGAAATAAATAATAGGGAGTCATTGCATGTTTTATAGAAAGGGAGTGACAGTGCAAGCAGATTTTCCTGAATTAATCTGACAGTAATGTTTAGAGCAGAGCAGAGAGAGACTGACTGAATGATGGGATATTGAGCAAGTCAGGCATGAGTAGATGACAGCCTGGATTAATGGAGAACAGATTAAAGAGTCATCAGGGAAGGAAACAAATAAGATTTAAAAAGAAAACTAATCAGGCATGGAGAATGACAGAAATGAAAAAGTAAAATTACAGGTGTTAGAAAAACTGTGTAATATTTTCTTTGCTTTGAAGATTTATCAGTGGAAGGGGAAGAGTATGTAGAGGATTAAAAGCAATCAGGAAGACAGTTTTCAAGGAGCCTAAAGAAGCAGACAAGTTCAAATAGTGGTGTCCAGTTGGCAGCATCATATACTAGCAGCTGTGGATGGGAGGGTGGTGAGTGTTGAGACGCGTGTGAATTGAGTACAGACTTGTTTAGAACTCAGGTGTCACTGTGCAGTTTGAGTAGAACGGTGAGATCAGGAGTGGTTTTGGGGGGTTAAAACAATGCTGAGATAAATAAAGGATACAGACCACTTGCCTCTGAAGTTAACAGTGAAATATTAATTAAAGTTAATAGTAACAGCAACCTTACAGGTCTCCAAAACTTATAGCTTAGCCACCTGTTTTCTGTGCAGAGGAATTAAAGAAAATTATAAGATCTGGGAGGGGAAAAGGGTGGATTCCAACCCTTGAGCCTGATTCTTTTGAACAGAGCATTTGTGACAATGTTTTCACATGCTGATGGCTTTAGATTGTCCTTATTTTTACCACACAGATTTACTTATGTGTAGCTTTTGTATCCGGGGAAGGCAATGGCACCCCACCCCAGTACTCTTGCCTGGAAAATCCAATGGACGGAGTAGCCTGGTGGGCTGCAGTCCATGGGGTCGCTAACAGTCGGACAGACTGAGCGACTTCACTTTCACTTTTCTCTTTCATGCATTGGAGAAGGAAATGGCAACCCACTCCAGTATTCTTGCCTGGAGAATCCCAGGGATGGGGGAGCCTGGTGGGCTGCCGTCTATGGGGTCACACAGAGTCGGACACGACTGAAGTGACTTAGCAGCAGCAGCAGCTTTTGTATCTGTGAATTCCCAGAAGTTCTGTTGGGTAAGGCGAGAGATGAAGGAGCAGAATTTCTATTCTCCTCCTGCTACTGCATGGAGATGGAGGAGAAAGGGAAAGAGGTCCCTGATAGCCTTGGTTTGAACTTCACAATATAATTTCACATCTAGTGAAGACTGGATTGTGGCTCTCCTGGCCTGAAGTTCAGGTTATTCCTACTGCCCCCTGCTGTCAGGGTGGGGTCCTTACAGGAGGAAAAGGATGATCGTATCACTACTCAGGACCTGCTGTCTGCTAAGAGCCACCAAAACTGGTGTCCGGCTTTTCTTGCCAGTGGCTGTTGATAATGGGCTGAGAAGACACTGCTCCAGGTGACTGTGTTGCATCTGCCTGCAAAGCTGAAGCCACTCAGACAAACCTAATTCTACCTGGCCAGGGCCAGCGGCACAGTTACCAATCTGGGCAGTGACCTTCCAAGATATTCATTCAGCTGTTGTTTCTATTACAATATGCTCTCAGGTGGCAGGTCATAGGCACAGTGACTTGAAGAAGTAAATGAATCCTGGAGTTGTGGTCTGACACCCTGCCATACTGACTGCTGGATGAGAGCTTGAAATGCAGGAAAGTGATTCTTAGCTTGTTTTTTGGGGGGGTAGACCCCACAGCCAGTTAGGGGCTGTGAAACATTCTGTACATGGCCTGGAAGAAGGAAATGTATACTTTTCAGTTTGTTCAAAGGAGTTTACCTGGAGATACATACTCTGGGTCCAGTGAAGGATCACAGGCAGTCCCTGGAGTATGGTATCAAACATATATGGCCTTGTTATTGCTGATTTTGTTCTTGTGTCTGAAAACACCCAGGTGTGGGAATTTGCAAACTGGTCACATTTCATGGGTTCTCTGAAAGGAAGAAAGGAAGAAAGGACGTGAATAGAGGTGGGTTGAGGGTTGAAACCTAAGTTTTCAACTTGGGATGAAAGATGAGTTATAGGGACTTACCTGGCAGTCCACTGGTTAAGAATCCTTACTTCCACTGCACCACATATAGGTTCGATTCCTGGTCAGGAAAGATCTTGCATGTCATGGCCAAAAAACCCCCCAAAAGATGTAAATTTCTATCTCCACAGTAAGTGAGCTTCCACGAAACTAGTTCCAGTCAGTTAAAACCTTGCTTGGGGATCATGAAATTTGCTTGGAGCTTCACCAAACCCGTTTTGTCTAAATAGGAAGAAATTTAAGAGAGGAAAACCAGATATTAGACTTGGAACCATACATGCAGTCAGTCCTCATTATTCTTGGATTCTCTATTTGACAGTTTGCCTACAAGTCTTGAGGCTGGGAGGGATTGGGGGCAGGAGGAGAAGGGGATGACAGAGGATAAGATGGCTGGATCGCATCACCAACTCGATGGATGTGAGTTTGAGGGAACTCCTAGAGTTCGTGATGGACAGGGAGGCCTGGCGTGCTGCAATTCATGGAGTCGCAAAGAGTCAGACATGACTGAGTGACTGAACTGAACTGAACTACGAGTTAAAATTTATTTATAAACTTAAATCAGTACTCGTGACACTTTAATTGTCCTTTGCAGACATACACATAGTGGCAAAAAAATTTCAGTTGTCCAACATATGCATTCCCAGCCAAGGTCAAACAAGGCCGTGTTGGGCCTTACTGTTCCTGCTCTCATTGTGTAGACAAGTATCCCTTTTGCAGTCTGCTTATTGCTGTGTTTTCTCATATTTGTGGGGTTTTTGTTGTTGGTGGAGGTGATTTTGCTACTTAACCCAACATGATGCCAATGTGCTATATTTACTATTACTGAAATGCAGGACAACTGTAATGTATGTGCTTTATGGAGAAATGTGTGTGTAGGGTAAACTTAATTCAGTCATGAGTTGTAAACTGTTGGCCTGCTTTAAACAGAAACCCACCTAAAGTGATACACGTGTATTGATTGCTGAACATGTTATGAACAGGGCTCTCAGGAACCTAATCCTATATTTCCGCTAGGAGCAGTGGTTTAGTGTTCATTAATTCGGTGTCCATGTTAAGTTTATAGAAAACACCTACTCTGACAAGTAGAGTGCCTCCTTTAGAATGAGCAACATTTCGCTCCTAATATTGGGTTAATGTTGTATAGTGAATGCCATCTCAATGACTCATGAAAATGATAAACATCATATGGCAGGAGTGAGTCTTCAAAGGACTGAGGAGCAGGGGCTGCCTTTGCTGGTCAACGCTTGGATCCTTGAGTGCCAGAAGGAGGGGGGATTCTTTAAGAGAGAGGATGAGCTCATTTCAGCATTTGGTGGGTTATGAGAGGCCTTCTAGACAGTACTGCTCAGTGATTATTTAAACCTAGCTCTCAGTTATCACTAACAGAAGGATAAAAAGTTAAGAGAAAGCAAAAAATTTTAAGGACTGCCTTTTTTGCTGCTATCTTCTACTTTTACTGTTTTCCTGGGGAAATCGATATTAATAATTATTCTTGATTCCTGTCGCTCAGAAAATGGCTTTGCAAGTTGACTGGTATGTGTGTGTTTGTATGTATGTTTGCTTTTAGAGTGTGACTGAGAAAGATGTGTTTGTTTTTTAGTCTTGCAGCAAACTTGAACCAACATTTAAAGAAAGGGATAAGTATTTGAATTTATTAGAATTTATTTTCTTTTTATTTGAATTTATTTTAGAAGATTAAATACTGTGAACTATTTACTTATAGCCTCTTGATGTCCTGATAATTTTGAAAGCAAAGATTCTGGATACTTTGTTTCTGTCCTTTTGTGATAATGGTGTTGGGCAGACTGACTTCCAAGATACTTTAGGAAAGCATTCAGTTCAGTTCAGTTCAGTCACTCAGTCATGTCTGACTCTTTGCAACTCCATGAACTGTAGCATGCCAGGCCTCCCTGTCCATCACCAACTCCTGGAGTTCACCCAAACTCATGTCCATCGAGTCGGTGATGCCATCTATCCATCTCATCCTCTGTCGTCCCCTTCTCCTCCTGCCCCCAATCCCTCCCAGCATCAGGGTCTTTTCCAGTGAGTCAACTCTTTGCGTGAGGTGGCCAAAGTATATGAGTTTCAGCTTTAGCATCAGTCCTTCCAATGAACACCCAGGACTGATCTCCTTCAGAATGGACTGGTTGGATCTCCTTGCAGTCCAAGGGACTCTCAAGAGCCTTCTCCAACACCACAGTTCAAAAGCATCAGTTCTTTGGCGCTCAGCTTTCTTCACAGTCCAATTCTCACATCCATACATGACCACAGGAAAAACCACAGCCTTGACTAGACAGACCTTTGTTGGCAAAGTAATGTCTCTGCTTTTGAATACGCTAGCTAGGTTGGTCATAACTTTCCTTCCAAGGAGTAAGCGTCTTTTAATTTCATGGCTGCAATCACCATCTGCAGTGATTTTGGAGCCCCTCAAAATAAAGTCTGACACTGTTTCCACTGTTTCCCCATCTATTTCCCATGAAGTGGTGGGACTAGATGCCATGATCTTCGTTTTCTAAATGTTGAGCTTTAAGCCAACTTTTTCACTCTCCTCTTTCACTTTCATCAAGAGGCTTTTTAGTTTCTCTTCACTTTCTGCCAAAAGGGTGGTGTCATCTGCGTATCTGAGGTTATTGTTATTTCTCCTGGCAATCTTGATTCCAGCTTGTGCTTCTTCCAGCCCAGCATTTTTCATGATGTACTCTGCATAGAAGTTAAATAAGCAGGGTGACAATATACATCCTTGACGTACCCCTTTTCCTATTTGGAACCAGTCTGTTTTTCCATGTCCAGTTCTAACTGTTGCTTCCTGACCTGCATATAGGTTTCTCAAGAGGCAGGTCAGGTCTGGTATTCCCATCTCTTTCAGAATTTTCCACACTTTATTGTGATCCACACAGTCAAAGGCTTTGGCATAGTCAATAAAGCAGAAATAGATGTTTTTCTGGAGCTCTCTTGTTTTTTCAATGATCCAGCGGATGTTGGCGATTTGATCTCTGGTTATACAGTAACAAACACACCAGTCTTTAGGTGCCTTACCTCTTCCTTAAATCCAGGAAAGCATTACCTTCTTGATCGCGAGAGTGGAGACTGAGAGAAGGACATGCACCGTGTGATGGTGGATGGTGGAGCGGGTAGGGGTCATGGTAGTAGGTGGTGATGGGAAGAATGATGGTGGTGGATGTGAGTGTTTTGTGTAGCCCACACCTGGATGTATGTGCTAGGTGCCCTTTTGTGGTACTTGCCCAAATATCAGTACCTTCAATTCCTTATTCTTTGTGAATTTCAAATCCCTGGCCTCCATTCTCCAGGAATGACTCCCTGGCACCCATTTTTACACACTGTAACTCTGTCTTTCAGATTATAGCAAATTATACTGGATCCAAGTTGGTCCCAATCAGACTCCACTGGAATTAAGAGGTTTTAACCTTAATCTGGCTGTACTATTAAACAGAAGAGATCTAAAGTATGTGGCATGACCCGTCTTTTGCCTGTGGTATAGACACAGTACTGGGGAAAAAATGACCTGTAGAGAGAAAAACAGATAGTAGAAACAAAGAGAGAATGAGATATGAGAAATGGTCTGTAGGTTCAAGTTTTAAACTTTTATATGCAGCCAGTCTGTATACTTATTCTAAAAATTCTGTGTAAATTTCTAAGTATAATTATAATAGATTTTAATTATAATTACAGTTTTTTTGCTCAAGCTTGCCTAAGTCAGTTTCTGTTACATGCAACTAAATGAATTGTGACAAATACAATATGATACTACATTATCTTAAAGTTCCTCCCAGTACTTTTATTCTAAAAAATTGTAGATGAAGATCTCCTCCAAGATTATTAATATTAGATTGCTATTAGATTAATATTAGTGTTTTATCCTGTTAAGAGTTTAGACACAGTAAGAAAAGGAAGTGGAAGACAAGGATTATCTCAAGCATTACCTTTCTGGAAAAGCATTTCCAATTCAGCCTGAGTTAGGTGCCCTCACTGTGGGTTTCCATGGCACAGGGTTGCCAGATAAAATGCAGGAGACCTCAATATTGCATGGGACATACCTATACTAAAAATTATTTACTTTTTATCTGAAGTTCAAGTTTAACTGGGCATCCTGCATTTTACATGGCAGCCCTAGATCCATGCAGAGGGGTCCAGAATCAGGAGTTGTGCATGAGGAATTACAGAGATTAGGTATTGCTGGAACATAAACCTTGTAGAGTTGGAATCATCTTGGTGGTAGTGAGAGCCAAAGGGGTAAAGGAGCACAGAGGCCAAGCCTTTCTTGTTCAGTCACTAAGCTGTGTCCGATTCTTTACCACCCCATGGACTACAGCAAGCCAGGCTTCTCTGTCCTCCATTAACTCCTGGAGTTGGCTCAAGTTCATGTCCATTGAGTCAGTGATGCTGTCTAACCATCTCATGCTCTGCTGCCTCCGTCTTCTTTTGCCTTCAGTCTTTCCCAGCATCAAGGCCTTTTCCAGTGAGTCTACTCTTCGCATCAGCTGGCCGAAGTATTGGAGCTTCAGCTTCACCGTCAGTCCATCCAATGAATATTCAGGGTTGATTTCCTTCAGGATGAACTGGTTTGATCTCCTTGCTGTCCAAGGGACTCTCAAGAGTCTTCTCCAACATCATAGTTTGAAAGCATCAGTTCTTTGGTGCTTAACCTTGTTTATGGTCCAACTCTCACTTCTGCACCTGACTACTGGAAAAACCATAGCTTTGACTATACAGACCTTATTGGCAAAGTAATATCTCTGCTTTTTAATACACTGTCTGGGTTTGTCATAGCTTTCCTTTGAAGGAGAAAATGTCTTCTAACTTTATGACTGCAGTTAGCATCCACAGTGATTTTTGGAGCCCAGGAAAATAAACCTATCACTGTTTCCACTTTTCCCCATCTATTTGCCATGAAGTGCTGGGACCAGATGCTGTGATCTTAGTTTTTGAATGTTGAGTTTCAAGCCAGCTTTTTCACTCTCCTCTTTCACCCTTATCAAGAGGCTCTTTAGTTCCTCTTTGCTTTCTACCATGAGGGTGGGATCATCTGCATATTTGACATTATTGGTATTTTTCCCAGCAATCTTGNTGATCTTAGTTTTTGAATGTTGAGTTTCAAGCCAGCTTTTTCACTCTCCTCTTTCACCCTTATCAAGAGGCTCTTTAGTTCCTCTTTGCTTTCTACCATGAGGGTGGGATCATCTGCATATTTGACATTATTGGTATTTTTCCCAGCAATCTTGATTTCAGCTTGTACTTTATGCTGCCTGGCATTTCACATGATGTACTCTGTATATAAGTTAAATAAGCAAGGTGACAATATACAGCCTTGACATACTCTTTTCCCAGTTTTGAACCAGTCCGTTGTTCTGTGTCTGATTCTAAATATTGCTTCTTGACCTGCATACAGGTTTCTCAAAGGCAGGTAAGGTGGTCTGGTATTCCCATCTTTTGAAGAATTTTCCACAGTTTGTTGTGATCCATACAATCATAGGCTTTCATGTAGTCAGTGTAGATGACTACACGTAGCAGAAGTAGATGTTTTATTGATTAAAATTCAGAAAAATTCCGTTTGCTTTGGGAAAGCACAGTAATTGAATATATACCATTTTTTGCTTTGTTTTGATGTAACATTGTGTGATACATTTAATAGTGTGGTTGTAAGTTCATTTCATTTTGATAATTGAGTTTTAATAGCCAAAAAAGGTGCATTTGATCCAAATAGAAGAATGACATCATTGGCTGCACTTAGTAAATCAAAATATATATTTTTTCAATTGCATTCACCAACAATGCCAAAGTTTTTGTTTCAGTTCAGCTAGTAATTGTTATTTTTCCCACTCAATTATCCTTATAAAGCATATTACATTTTTATATTTCTAAGAAAGAGTTCAAAATTCATTAAAATTCATTCAGAAGATTTAGAAAATGCTGTTTCCAGGTTTTTAACATGTGCGGATATGAAGACTTCTATAAACTCCTTATTCTCTCCGCATTAGGTGTTCACATATTCAAGTATCGTTGCTAGGCATTGTTACAGACCTTGGAGGTAGAACACTGAACACGAAACAGACAGAATTCCTCCCTTCATTCGTGAGAAAGGGAGATGGACAATAACAGATGGGCACGTGTAGTTAAAATTTGTTAGATGGTGATAAACGTTAAAGAGAAAGCAAAGCAGTGAGAGGGAATGTGAAGTGTTGGGAAGAGTTACTGTTCTAGATGGGGACCAGGGGAGGCCACATGGGAAAGTGATATTTCAGTAGCAATCTGAAGGAGGTAAGGAAGGATGTCTGGGGAAATATTCCAGGCAAAGGGAGCAGCCAGTGCAAAACCTGAAGCCATGTGTGCCTGGCCTCCTTGGGGTATAGGTCCATCGAGGCTGGAGGTGGGTGTAATGGTCCAGTCATGTAGGGACTTTGTAGATCATTGTAGGGAATTTGGCTTTTACTCAGAGACATTGAGCAGAAGACTGAGGGTGACTTTGGCTGCTGGGGGCAGTGGTGTAGGGAAGGAACTGGGGAAGTATATACAGCCAGGTCAACAGGAAGCTGCTGCTGTAATCTAGGAGTGAGATGATAGTAGTCAGGACTAGCCTGGGAGCATCATAGCTGATAAGAGTGGCTGTGGTCTTGATGTATTTTAAAAGTGTTACCAGTTAGTTGTCAGAAGAGAAAAATTAGGTTTGGAACAACTGTGGGAAGTGTGAGAAAGAGAGGATTCAACAATGACGCCTAAAGGTGATGACTTCCATCATGTTCATCAACAACAAAAATCACCTCTTGGAAAATTCTCCAAACACCCATTTTCAAAATATTCTGTTCAGAGTCAGTTTCCTTGAAAAGTAATTATTTACCACTCATTATTAAAGCCTCAACTGTATCAGAAAATTAAATGACAACTAGCTATAACCTGGATCACTGTTTAGAAAAATTTTTGAAAAAAAAAAAAAAAAAGAATAAGCATGTTGTCTTTTTCTTTTTTCACCAAAAACATATCTTTTGAAGCAAACAGTTGACAGTTGCTTTTACTGGAGCAGTCAGGATATTTTAGATCACATGTTTACTTATAAAAGAACAAGTATAAGTCAGATTGATATTTGACAGGTCTTGGTGTGGTGGTGTGAAATAACCAAGGAACCACTGTGTAGTATAAAAGATTTTCATTCTCAGTTCCATGTTATGATGAGATTTCACAATTATTCTACTAAATTAACTATGCCAGTGACATTCTGTAGCACTTGGTGCTTTTCTGGAATTAACTTCTTTTCTGTACTAGCTTGCCTCTGAACGATGCAATGAATGCCTTTCACAGCTGGTGTTATCTTTTCCTGGACTCCTTTCTTTACTCCATCAATTTGTACAGGCTCTTCATAAAACAATTGTTCCTTTTAATTAAAGAAGTCATTTATTATTCAGTTCAGTTGCTCAGTTGTGTCCAACTCTTTGCGACCCCATGAATTGCAGCACGCCAGGCCTCCCTGTCCATCACCAACTCCCAGAGTTCACCCAAACTCACGTGCATCGAGTCGGTGATGCCATCCAGCCATCTCATCCTCTGTCGCCCCCTTCTCCTCCTGCCCCCAATCCCTCCCAGCATCAGGGTCTTTTTCAATGAGTCAACTTTTCACATGAGGTGGCCAAAGTATTGGAGTTTCAGCTTTAGCATCAGTCCTTCCAATGAACACCCAGGACTGATCTCCTTGGAGTCCAAGGGACTCTCAAGAGTCTTCTCCAACACCACAGTTCAAAAGCATCAATTCTTCAGCACTCCGCTTTCTTCACAGTCCAACTCTCACATCCATACCCACCAACATCTCACATCCATCTCTGGAAAAACCATAGCCTTGACTAGACAGACATTTGTTGGCAAAGTAATGTCTCTGCTTTTGAATATGCTATCTAGGTTGGTCGTGACTTTCCTTCCAAGGAGTAAGTAAGCATCTTTTAATTTCATGGCTGCAATCACCATCTGCAGTGATTTTGGAGCCCCTCAAAATAAAGTTTGACACTGTTTCCACTGTTTCCCCATCTATTTCCCATGAAGTGATGAGACCAGATGCCATGATCTTCATTTTCTGAATGCTGAGCTTTAAGCCAACTTTTTCGCTCTCCTCTTCACTTTCTTCAAGAGGCTTTTTAGTTCCTCTTCACTTTCTGCCATAAGGGTGGTTTCATCTGCATATCTGAGGTTATTGATATTTCTCCTGGCAATCTTGATTCCAGTTTGTGCTTCTTCCAGCCCAGCATTTCTCATGATGTACTCTTCATGGAAGTTAAATAAGCAGGGTGACAATATACAGCCTTGACGTACTCCTTTTCCTATTTGGAACCAATCTGTTGTTCCAAGTCCAGTTCTAACTGTTGCTTCTTGACCAGCATACAGATTTCTCAGAGGCAGGTCAGGTGGTCTGGTATTACCATCTCTTTCA
>SJYX01008353.1:237725-271300 GCA_006410675.1 Oreotragus oreotragus
ACTTTCTTCCATTTAAGTCTGAATTTGCCAATAAGGAGTTCATGATCTGAGCCACAGTCAGCTCCTGGTCTTGTTTTTGCTGACTGTAGAGAGCTCCATCTTTGGCTGCTAGGAATATAATCAATCTGATTTTGGTGTTGGCCATCTGGTGATGTCCATGTGTAGAGTCTTCTCTTTTGTGTTGGAAGAGGGTGTTTGCTCTGACCAGTGCATTTTCTTGGCAAAACTCTATTTGCCTTTGCCCTGCTTCATTCTGTACTCCAAGGCCAAATTTGCCTGTTACTCCAGGTGCTTCTTGACTTTCTACTTTGTATTACAGTCCCCTATAATGAAAAGGACATCTTTTTTGCTTTATTGACTATGCCAAAGCCTTTAACTATGTGTATCACAATAAACTGTGGAAAATTCTGAAAGAGATGGGAATACCAGACCACCTGACCTGCCTCTTGAGAAACCTGTATGCAGGTCAGGAAGCAATAGTTAGAACTGGACATGGAACAACAGACTGGTTCCAAATAGGAAAAGGAGTACGTCAAGGCTGTATATTGTCACCCTGCTTATTTGACTTATATGCCAGAGTACATTGTGAGAAATGCTGGGCTGGAAGAAGCACAAGCTGGAGTCAAGGTTGCCAGGAGAAATATCAATAACCTCAGATATGCAGATGACACCACCCTTATGGCAGAAAGTGAAGAAGAACTAAAGAGCCTCTTGATGAAAGTGAAAGAGGAGAGTGAAAAAGTTGGCTTACAGCTCAACATTCAGAAAATTAAGATCATGGCATCCGGTCCCATCACTTCATGGCAAATAGATGGGGAAACAGTGGGAACAGTGGCTGACTTTATTTTCTTGGGCTCCAAAATCACTGCAGATGGTGATTGCAGCCATGAAATTAAAAGATGCTTACTCCTTGGAAGGAAAGTTATGATCAACCTAGGCAGCATATTAAAAAGCAGAGACATCACTTTGTCAACAAAGGTCCGTCTAGTCAAAGTTATGTTTTTTCCAGTAGTCATGTATGGATGTGAGAGATGGACTATAAAGAAAGCTGAATGCCAAAGAATTGATGCTTTTGAACTGTGGTATTGAAGAAGACTCTTGAGAGTCCCTTGGTCTGCAAGGAGATCCAACCAGTCCATCCTAAAGGAGATCAGTCCTGGGTGTTCATTGGAAGGACTGATGTTGAAGCTGAAACTCCAGTGCTTTGGCCACCTCATACAAAGAGCTGACTCATTGGAAAAGACCCTGGTGGTGCGAAAGACTGAGGGCAGGAGGAAAAGGGGATGGCATCATTGACTCAATGGACGTGAGTTTGGGTGAACTCTGGGAGTTGGTTATGGACAGGGAGGCCTGGCGTGCTGTGGTTCATGGAGTCGCAGAGTTGGACACGACTGAGTGACTGAGCTGACTGACTAACTGACATACTATATGAGCCCATTTTTTAAAAAAAGCTCTAAAACAGGCAAAACTAATCTCTGGTAATAGCAATGAGAACAGTGCTTGCCTTTGCGATGTGGAGATTGATTAAAAGGCACCTGAGGGAACACTCTGGAATGATGGAAAGCTTCTGTATTTTTATTTTGTTGGTTATTGCACAATTGTGTTTCTTTATCAAAATGTATCAAACTATACACTTAAAACCAGTATTTTACTGAATGTAAATTTTACTTTAACCTAAAAAATGATATTATTTTTGTAATTTCCTGTGAATCTATTTTACTTCAAAGTAATAGGCTCAGAAAAATACTCTTATCACTTCCATTTGTTGAAATTTCTTGCAACTTTTGTGATCCACATGTGGTTAATTTCCATAAACGTTAATGTGTGTTCTTTAAGCACTGTGTAATCACAGTTGTTGAGTGCAGTTTTCACTGTCTGTTTTTTTCTTGAAAGAGAAATTGTTGCCTAGTAATTGTTGAATGAATGTAGGACTTTATGTATAAGCTTCTCTGATACATAATGGCTCAGTAGGTAAAGAATCCACCTGCAGTGCAGAAGACACAGGAGACTCTGGTTCGATCCCTGGGTGGGGAAGATATCCTCGAGGAGGAAATGGCAATCCACTCCAGTATTCTTGCCTGGAGAATTCCATGGACAGAGGAGCCTGGTACAGTCCATAGGGTCGCAAAGAGTCAGACATGACTGAGTGACTAAGTACACACATGTATAAAAAGTCATAGATGCTATGGATGATGGTGTCTTTCTCAAGAGGCTTACATTTGCTTCTGATATGCAGTTGGAGTAACACAGACCTCTTTAATCTAATGAGGGAGTGAACTGATTGAAGGCTTCAGTTGTATTTTTAAGGCCTTTTTGCTGCTGCTGCTGCTACTGCTAAGTCGCTTCAGTCGTGTCCGACTCTGTGTGACCCCATAGACGGCAGCCCACCAGGCTCCTCCGTCCATGGGATTCTCCAGGTAAGAGCACTGGAGTGGGGTGCTATTGCCCTCTCTGAGGATATAGCCCTTTAAGGCATCCTAACTGAAAGCATGGGGTCTTTNCGTGTCCGACTCTGTGTGACCCCATAGACGGCAGCCCACCAGGCTCCTCCGTCCATGGGATTCTCCAGGTAAGAGCACTGGAGTGGGGTGCTATTGCCCTCTCTGAGGATATAGCCCTTTAAGGCATCCTAACTGAAAGCATGGGGTCTTTACCTGGGCTTTTCCTTTATCAGTGGGCTCTGAACTCTACTTTTCATTCCTCCAGCATCATCAAACTATCAGATGCGCTATTTAACTCCCCAGCCTCTTAGCTGCTGTTTTCTGCTTGGTTCACATTGTCTATCAATGAGCAAATGCTTAGAGAGACATAATGTGGAGCTTGCTTCTTGGGACTTCCCTTTACTGTGGGTTCTCTTCAACCTTGTCAGCCTGTTAAAAGGTCTCCTCACTTCATGTTGTCTATAAGCAGCTGCTTGGCTTCTCAGCAGGTCTGTCCTCCACCTCTTAAAGATCAGTAGATTTCAGGGGCTTCCCTGGTGGCTCAGTGGTAAAGAATCCTCCAGCCAATGCAGAAGACACACGTTTGATCCTTGATCCAGGAGTATCTCACGTGCTCCAGGGCAGCTAAGCTCACGTGCCACAACTATTGAGCCTGTGCTCTAGAGCCCAGGAGCCTCGACTGTTGAGCCCATGGGCTGAAACTACTGATGTCCACATTCTCTTGAGCCTGAGCTCTGCAACAACAGTAGCTCTTGCTCACTGCAACTAGAGAAATAGCCAGCAATGAAGACCCAGCACAAAATAATAAGTAAAATAAATAAATGAGTAAAAAAAAAATTAATAGATTTCTTGAGAGGAAAAGTAGTACTATGACTTCTTGCATTTTTATTTCCCTTCTCCCTAAGTTATTGGCCTCTCATATCCAGTCTGCCTTGGTAGTACTCCAGTACCTTCCAATAGCCTTTAAAAATAATTCTGTCTAGCTTTTCTAGCTGTTTCAGTGAAAGTTGGTCTGATACAAGCTTTCCCTCTTAGCCATAACTGGGAGTCCTTCTCTAAGCCCACACTGTGAACGCCTCCCAATGGCCATTGTCATCCTGAGAACTGAAGTGATTTCTTTCTGTGTCATTGCCCCAGAATGTTGTCTTCTTTTCCTGGGGTTTCTGAAGGGCATATGTGAATCTGGAGTTGTTCTTGGACATTTCCCACCTCCTTTCCAGTTAACATCGCCAATCAGTAAGTCATTTCCCTTCCAGTGTATTTAAAGGAATTGTGTGTGCCCTACACACAGGGAGCCCATTAACCTAGTTAACCCTGAAGTTGGTACTTGAATAAAAAGGTGCCCTCATTATTTCTAGGGAAGGAAATAGTCTAATGATTACTGCCTTAACGAGACTGAATTTGTGTCTTCTATCTCCTTGAATTTTAGCTGAATTACCATGAAAACTAAACATGAGAATTCTGTGTATAAGAAGGATGGGAGCCTCAATATTCATGAACATGATCCTTTCAGCCTCTTTGAAAGTGGAAACAGTTTATAATAAGTGCTTTTAAGGCCCTAGAATAAATTTAGGCTGAAGAATGCAAATTTAATATCACTAAACCTAATTGGAGGGGAAGGCAATGGCACCCCACCCCAGTACTCTTGCCTGGAAAATCCAATGGACGGAGTAGCCTGGTGGGCTGCAGTCCATGGGGTCGCTAACAGTCGGACAGACTGAGCGACTTCACTTTCACTTTTCTCTTTCATGCATTGGAGAAGGAAATGGCAACCCACTCCAGTATTCTTGCCTGGAGAATCCCAGGGATGGGGGAGCCTGGTGGGCTGCCGTCTATGGGGTCACGCAGAGTCGGACACGACTGAAGTGACTTAGCAGTAGCAGCAGCAGCAAACCTAATTGGAAACCTCAAGGGAAAAAACAAGCAATAAAAAAAACCTCTTTTGTAATGACTTCTGCCAGGGAATGAAAAGAGATTCATTTTAAAGATGTCTTCAGAGAGAACTGAAGATATAAAGCTCATGTTTTTTTTTTTTTTCTCAACAGTTCACAAGAGCAGTGATTCCCAGGCTTTCTCAACAATGTACCCTATTTTTGGGCACACTTACCACTGAGGATAAGTTCTTTTTACAAGAAGAAAATTTTGGAGAAGAGCTATCTACAAGGAAAGGACGTATAGCTATTCAGAGAGGTAAGTCATTTGTTTAGAGGATGGGGAAGGAAGTAGCTCACAAAGAAAATACTGAAGAATATTTCATTTATTGTGAGTGGGACTTGACATGGATGGTATGCATTTCACTAAATATCAAGTTAAAAGATCCTTGTCATTGATGGTCTTCTAATTCTAGATTTAATTCTCAGTTCTTTTACTCACCATCTGTGTAAATTTGGACAAGTCATTTAAATTCTCAGAGCTCCAGTTCTTTTATCTGTAAGAAAAAAAATTTCATATGAAAATGCTTTGCCAATGGGAGAGTATAATATAAAAATAAAACTGTTATTGTTTATTATTAATTACTATTATTTGCTGCTGTTATAAAATTATACGGAATAAGTTAGCGGCCGTGTGTCTCATGGTGCATTTGGTCTGTTGAGCTTGGTTTTTTTATATTTCCATACAAATTGTGAAATTATTTGTTCTAGCTCTGGTAAAATACTGCTGGTGGCTTGATAGGGATTGCATTGAATCTGTAGATGGCTTTGGGTAGTATACTCATTTTCACTATATTGATTCTTCTGATCCATGAACATGGTATATTTCTCCATCTATTAGTGTCCTCCATACTGTTCTTTCAACTGCAGGTATCTATCACCTACTTTTTGAAACTTAGAGGAAAGGGTGGAAGTTAAAGACAAGATCAAAGATGAGAAAATAACTACCTGTATTATTTGTTACAACAAGCATTATATTCATGTTGTTTAATGCACACACCAAGCCTTGGAAAGTGAGTGTTATACCTACCATGACATTTATTCTCAAGAGACAGGATTCCTTAGGGAATCACTTAAAAACAGATAAAAACCATTTTGTTTTATCATGATTGGGGAGATATTGGATGGAAGGAACTTGAAGTTCTTAATTTTTTCTAATGTTTTTGATGACATGTACAGTTTCTATAATGATAAACTGCCTAATTAAAAATAAATAATGGATTAACAAAATCTTTGTTGAGCACCTCTTATGAGTTAGGTACTATTCTAGATGCTAATTTTCATCATGAATGAAACAGGTGAAGATTCCTGCCCTCATGGAGCCTATTTTAGCATGGAGAGAAACAAATAATAAATAATGTACACAATAGAGAAATAAACTAAGAGTTATCAGGATATTAGAAACCAGTAAGAATATGGAAAAAAGAAAAAGCAGAGCCAGGTAAGGGGAAGTGGAAATATGCTGGGTGGGTGGGAAGACAGATTTCAGGGTTAAGTGAGGTGGCAGGGTCTGCCTTATTGAGGAAAGACAGGAATTCTGGGGTTAGCCCTGGTGTGTTCCAAGTGGAGAAGGAGCTAATGCAAAGCTCCTAACAAGGGAACATGGTGATGTCCCAGACACAGCCAGGAGGCCTATGAGCTAGAGTAGAGTGGGTGGGAGAGAGAGTAGCAATGTCAGCTCTAGAGGAAATAATGTCATTTCCTTGGTTTAGATACGTGAGAAAAGTTACCTTGTCTTCTTCTTGTCTCTCTGGTTTATTCTAAGTGTCTTTCCTCTGCAATTAAAATACACACATACACAATAAGTAAACTATACCTCCACCACTGGAAAAGTTTCCAAGTGTTGCTATAACAAAAGACCACAAACCCGGTGGCTTAAAACAACAGAAATTTATTGTCTTGCAGTTCTGTGAAAGTCCCAAATAAAGGTAGGGTCATGCTCCCTCCCATGGGATGGGAGCGTGTCATGGTGGTGGCAGTCATTGACTGGCGTTCCTTGGCCTGAACTGCATCACTCCACTCTCTGCCTCTGTGGTCATGTGACATACTCCCTAAATGTTTGTATCTTCCCTTGGTGGTCCTTTCTTTTTAAGGAATCCAGACATATTACATTGAGTCTAACCCAGGAGCCCACAACCTCTGGGATCCAATGCCTGATAATCTGAGATAGAGCTGATATAATAATAATACTAGAAATAAAGTACACAATAAAAGTAGTGTGCTTGAATCAATCCTGAAACCATCCTCCCCACCCACCATGGTTCATGGAAAAATTGTCTTCTATGAAAACAGTCCCTAGTGCCAAAAAGACTGGGTACTGCTCTAGTATGATGCCATCTTAACTATGACATCAACAATCACCCTATTTCCAAATAAGTTCTGAAGTACTAGGGGTTAGGAATTCAATACATCCTTTGGGGGATGCATTCAACCATAGCAGCACCTTAAATAATATGTAATAGTCATTATTATTCCCGTCTTGCAAGTAGAGAAACAGTCTCAGAAAGCTTAAATGACTGGCCAAGGTCAGAGCCAGTAAGCAGAAGAGCCTGGTCAGTGCTATTTTTATCATGGACATATCAGTGCTTTTATCAGTGCGATTTTACCAGGCTGTGGCAGTGACGTAAGGATGGAGGTGCAGAGCGCTGCGCAGGTCGAGGGCAGGAATCACACACACACACATGTTGTGGTCCTCATTCATACTGCCTACCCCTAAGATAGCTCACAGTTAATACTCTACCTCAGCATTCCTGTCAACGGGAAAATAGGTGCCCCTCCATAGCCCACTCCCTGTTTTGCATTTCATTCCATAGCATGATAAACATAGGAAACAGATGCTTTTTCCCTCCTTCAGGATTTTTTCCCAGGAAAATATTGCTACAATTTCTGTGGCATGTAGAACATTTTGTGACAGGACTGCATGGTTTTTTTCTCACACAACATAGGGGGGAAAAAATATGATTCTCTGAGTCAGTTGGCATATTGCAGTAAAATTAGGGGATTTTGAAAGCATTTAATATATTTTGCTTTCTCATTATATTTAAGGATTTCTTGACGTAAAGCTTATCTAGCCATTGGTAAGCCTGAAATCGACTCTAGAACCTTGTTTATGTTCAGTCTTAAGACTAAGGGAAACACCAAGAAAAAGAAGGATACAGCAAAACCGAACTGAACGCTTTTCCATGATGAGTCGCAGTGAGCAGTGACATTGTTATGGAAGCAAACTCGGGTCCACTCACCCTTTTGCAGTAAAGCAAATCTCCTCACACCAGGTTCTCATGAAGGGAAATATGGCATTTATTGTAGGGCACCAAGCAAGGAGAACAGGCAGCTCATAGTCCAAAGACCCGAACTCCCTGTCAGCTTTGCAGAAGGGATTTTAAAAGCAGCATGAAGGAGGGGACCCCAGGGTATGTGATCAAAGCACAATTCTCGGATTGGTTGGCATCAAGGTGGAGTTTCATCGGTTGGCATCAAGCTTCATTAGCCTTTTAGTTTCAACAGGTCTGGGGTCTATGTTCTTGTGGTCAGTTTTCATCTGGAGCTTCCTGTTAAAACAACCTAGGAACGTGTATCAGGCCTTTATCTGTATCTTTCAGAGAACCTTCAGTTTGATGAGTCTGCAGTGTGTCAGATTTATATTCTAAATTAGCAGCAATTTCCTGGCCCAACAACAGCTCTTCTTTGTTTTTATATCTTCACATTTCCTTATCATTAACTCTTGAGTCAGCCTTTAGAAACTCAAAGGAGGCCTGGGAGACTAAAGCAAAAGTCTTTTACTTCAAAGTACAAGTACACAGGGGCTTTTTTAGGGTTTCCCCTTTTCTTTGATACTCCTCAATCTTGAGGGGAAGAGGTTCAGGAAAAGAAAGGAAGCAAAGTTTTGGATAAAGGGGTTAATCATAAACTCAGCAGAGAAACTCAGTTTCGGAGGGACTTGGTTTCAACATCACCTGGCCAGGCTGAATACATGAAGTCCTCAGAGGCAGGGGTGACAAAGGAATGTCCAAACTGGTCTAGGAAATCATATGTTCAAGGCTAAGCAGTAAGTCTAGGAGATGAGACCAAGCCGTGGTTGAAAAAAGAAATCATAAGGTCAAAGGTGGAACGATCAGAGCTATATCAAGTCTAGTGGGAGACTAACTGAGTGGTTTAGAAAATTGATTGGGTGAGCATTTGGGAGGCCTGATATTCTATGGTGCTAACTGCACAGGGTGGGGCCCCAAGAAGGAAGGTGTTGGGTAAGACTGGGCAGTCCCATACCTGCTTTTCCCAAATATGATCAGTAGCTGTTTTGTTGTTGTTACATAGGCTACAAGATTCTTTTCAAATTCCCTTTTTACCTCAACTCAATATTTTTATCCCCCCTACAGTCTGGGACTTTTCTTTCCACTTAACAGCTGACTGCTTTGGATCTGTGTGTGGAAGCATATGTTCTTCTTAGTATCAGAAAGAAGTAAGGAGAAACTGCCTTTCTTCCAAAGATGCTTCTACTCTTTGTTAAAATTGATTATCTGTGATCCTGAAAGTGTGTGGAAAGAACAGTGTCTTCATATTTTAATACTAAACGAAAATGGCCCCTGGTCTTTGAAGTCACCACCACAGAAGGCCACTCCCCAGAGCTCTGCTTGGTCACACAGTTCTGGCAGGGCGCAGAGGGGCTCAAGAACACGGCGGGCACCCGGTCCACTTGTGATTCTTCAGCCACACAGGTAACTGCAGGTGAACAGTTGCTGCTCTTCCTGCTGTTGCTGCTGCTGATGGTGATGATGATGAAGGACCAAGCAAATTAGGGGTCAATAACTAAAATTACTTCCCTGAAACAGACATTATGGCAAAACGCTGGAGTTTCTATAAGAAAGATTAAAGGGTGACAAACGTTAGAAATGACTCTTTGCAACCCCCTGGACTGAAGACCGCCAGGCTCCTCTATCCACGGGATTTTCCAGGCAAGAATACTGGAGTTGGTAGGCATTCCCTTCTCTAGGGGATCTTCCCAATGCAGGGATTGAACCCAGGTCTCCTGCATTGCAGGCAGATTCTTTATCATCTGAGCCACCAGGCTCTAGGGGTTTACCTGTTCTAGCTATTTCATATAAAGAGAATCATGCAATATTCTTTCTGTGTCTGGTGAAGCATTTGTTTTCTGTTACAAGTCATTTATTTCTTTCAGTCTGTTCCTAGCATTGCCCTTGGATAGCTGAAATGCTCTGGGAAAATTAAAATCTCTAATTAGGACCTAAGAAGACCTCTTCGGGAATATCTACTTCAGCTTGGTTGCTGGTGAGCTTATGAGACAAGTAACAGTTGAGAATGAAGTTACTGACTTTGCAAGGATATGAAGAATTGGACTTTACCTTATTCGCATCTATCTTGAGGCTCAGTCCCTTCAGCAGCATCTCTAGTTTATGTCTTGTGTAGTGGTCTGGGCACCAATTTATCCCATTATCCAAATGAGCCTGTAATTGATATTTTGGCATCAGGATACTAGAGATTATATTGCTGGCCTGAACAACAAAGCATAGTTTCCCCTCAGGGAGTAAAATGATACTAGCTGTTGAAGATGAAAATTTGAGAAATACTTTACCCTCTCCTCTCTTAGGGAGGCTGCTCATCCTCCCTCCTCCCTTCCCTCCCTGATGAAATAGAGGCTGCCCAAGAGGGCTTTGGGATGCAGACAGCAGAGGCTTGAAATAAGATGCCTCTCTCCATCTGCCGGACGTAATCCAAGATGAACTGCACAGATGAAGCTGGCAGAGAAATGGGGAACCGAATGGCAGACAAGCTTCTAAGGGGACGAAAATCCTAGCTAAATCCTTTTGTGGGAGCAAAAGAGCCTGCTGGTCTAATAATGCAGATCCAAGAAAGAAATTAATGTAGTGCTAGTGGTTTAGGGAATGAAACTTTCTTTTCTGTAGACCCCCTGGGGGTGTTACTAATGTGTTCTGTGGGATGACAGTTAAATATGGGACAAATGATGACTTGTCTGCACCAAGTGGTGATTATCATTTACTGTTTTATAGGCTAGGTGAGATTGAATCATTGACTGCCTGCCCTGAAATATCTCTTCTGGGAGCCTGAAAATTCCACTTTAGAGTAGCTGATGGATTTGATAGGGTCCAGCAATGACAGGGATGGGGTGGAGCATTTTTGTTGATTCCCGCTCCCTTCTCTCCCTCCCTTCCTCCCTCCTTCTCTCCTCTCTCCCCATCTCCCTCCCTTCATTAACCTGTAAGGAACTTGTTATGCACCCGACCTTGTGCTGAGGGCTTTTGTTGTTCTTCAGTCCAACTCTTCGTGACCCTATGGACTGCAGCACGCCAGGCTTCCCTGTTCTTCACCATCTCCCGGAACTTTCTCAAACTCATGTCCATTGAATTGATGATGCCATCCAACCATCTCATCCTCTGTCACCCTCTTCTCCTGCCCTCAGTCTTTCTCAGCATCAGGGTCTTTTCCAGTGAGTGGGTTCTTCGCATCAAGTGGCCAAAGTTTGGAGCTTCAGCTTTAGGATATGTCCTTCTAATGAATATTCAGGGTTGATGTCCTTTTGGATTGACTGGTTTGATCTCCTTGCTGTCTAGGGGACTCTCAAGAGTCTTTTCCAGCACCACAATTCGGAAGCATCAATTCTTTGGCGCTGCACCTTCTTTACGGTCCAACTCTCGTATCCATACATGACTACTGGAAAAGCCATAGCTTTGACTGTGCGAACCTTTGTTGGCAAAGTGATGTCTCTGCTTTTTAATATGCTGTCTAGGTTTGTCATAGCTTTCTTCCAAGGAGCAAGCATATTTTAAGGGCTAAGGATGTGAAATAAGACCCTGCCACCCAGGAGTTCCTGGTTACTCCCTTTTTGTTTTCTCTCTTTTGCTTCCTGTTCTACTGTTACAGAGAACTGTAAGCAGCTGTGTATTTGTCCATCTCTCACAGTAGGAAGTAGCTTCCAAAGGCCAGAGTCCTTCCTGCCTTTGAGCCTTTGAATCTATTGATAGCATTGCCCTAGCAGAAATTTATTGAATTCAGATATGTAAACAGATAACTGGATAAAATGCAGTTAGTGATATTTGAGCGAATTTTGCGCAAAGTGCTTAGAAGCACATGGGGCAGAGTCAACAACTGCCAAAGGCAGCCAGCGGGCCTCCTGGAGGTGTCACTGGACCTGTCTTGAAAGATGAGAAGGTGTTTGCCAGACAAACAAGGGGGGGTGCCCATTCTCCTGAGGTCACACCTGTGTGAATGTTTCTTGGAAGGTGATCCTCTAATCCTGCCCTTTTCTTTCTTTAATGAAATTTCAGATGAAGTAAGTGATTCTGTTTGATTTGCCAGTAGCTTTGGATCAAGTCCTGGATTAAGTATGGGCTTCCCTGGTATCTCAGTGGTAAAGAATCCACCTGCCAGGAGACACGAGTTCAGTCCCTAGGTCGGGAAGATCCCCTGAAGAAGGAAATGGAAAATCACTCGAATATTCTTGTCTGGAGAATTCCACGAACAGAGGAGCCTCTCGGGCTGTAGTCCATGTGGTTACAAAGCGTTGGGCGTGGCTGAGTGACTAAAGAAAAACTGGAACGGTACAGGTGCCTTTCCAGAAGGTGACAAAGCTGGTTTCTTCTAGGGCCTAAAGCCCCACTCCCACCAAAAAAAAGAAAGTCTGTTGATTTCCTCACCTCTAAAATGCGACCTGCTTTCATCTTCCTTTTCCTTATTGAAATATTAAATATTCAAAATTTCATTTCCTAAATGAGCTTAAGTTGGAGCCAAGATTTCACTCCAATGATCCTTTCACCATCCCAGCAAACACACCCGGAGAATGCCTGCACTGCTCCGGAGTGGAGACTTACAGAGAAACAGGGAGAGACTTTCTGCTCCTAAAGAGCCTAATGCCGTGTTGTGCTTAGTCACTCAGTCGTGTCCAACCCCATGGACCATAGCCCGCCAGGTGCCTCTGTCCGTGGGTTTATCCAAGCAAGAATACTGAAGTGGGTTGTCATGCCCTCTTCCAGGGGATCTTCCCAACCTAGGGATCGAACCCAGGTCTCCCGCATCGCAGGTGGACTCTTCACTGACCGAGCCTCCAGGGAAGCCCAGAATCCACACCAAACAAGGAGTGAACATCAGCACAGAAGCGCTCCTCTGCTGCCCTTTACTGTTAAAGCAGAGTCTTCCTTGCACACAGACTTGACGTCGACACTTTCTGACATAGCTCACTCTAATCCTAAAGTTTGTAAAGTTAATTTATTTTTTTTGCTACACTGTGTGGCTTGTGGGATCTTATTTCCCTGACCAGGGATCGAACCCAGGCCCTCAAGAGTGAGAGGGCAGTCTTAAACACTGGACTCCCAGGGACATCCCTGACCTAAAATTTAGAAGTTTCAAGGCCCAGGGAACAGTGAAGAAAGTCATACTCACCACCAGAAGATTTACCAGAAGAGCGTCGTTAGTCTAAACTTGACTGGCATTTATTTTAAGAAACCTCGGAAAGTCCTTTCTACGCAGAAAAATACCCCCCCCCCCCAAAAGAGCGTTTACCCAAAAGGAGCATTTATTATTTGGTTATATATATATTCATGTATTTTAAGAGCCTCTATCATTTTGTTTTCATTTATCTATGATAAATTTCAGTGTTTTGTGGAACTTAAGAATTTTCCTAGGACTAGAACCCCAATTTATATCTCTGATGATTACACAGATGAGGATGGCACTTAGCAAAGCTCGTCTTGCCTTCCCCACGTAGTTCCTTTTTAAAAATACTTACTTACCTTTGGTTGCGCTGGGTCTTTGCTGCTGTGCGTGCGCTTTCTCTAGTTGCTGTGTGAGTTCACTGCGGTGGCTTCTTGAATGTTGCCGAGCACGGATTCTAGAGCGAGGGCTCAGGAGTTATAGCACACGTGGGCTTAGTTGTCCTGTGGCGTGTGAAACCTTCCTGGACCGAACCTGTGTTCCCTACATTGGAAGGCAGATTCTTTACCACTGGACCACCAGGAAAGTCCTTTATGTAATTCTTGAGTTGGGTAGCCCTTGTTATAGGTAAAGGTGCTCACCCAAACTTCCCTCTTCTCTCTTGCTTTTCCAGTCATCAGCCTATCTGTGCTTCAGTTCAGTTCAGTTCAGTTCAGTCACTCAGTTGTGTCCGACTCTTTGCGACCCCATGAATCACAGCACGCCAGGCCTCCCTGTCCATCACCAACTCCCGGAGTTTACCCAAACTCATGTGCATCGAGTCGGTGATGCCATCCAGCCATCTCATCCTCTGTCGTCCCCTTCTCCTCCTGCCCCCAATCCCTCCCAGCATCAAGGTCTTTTCCAGTGAGTCAACTCTTCACGTGAGATGGTCGAAGTATTGGAGTTTCAGCTTCAGCATCAGTCCTTCCAATGAACACCCAGGGCTGATCTGTTTCAGAATGGATTGTTTGGATCTCCTTGCAGTCCAAGGGACTCTCAAGAGTCTTCTCCAACACCACAGTTCAAAAGTATCCATTCTTCAGTGCTTAGCCTTCTTCACAGTCCAACTTTCACATCCATATATGACCACTGAAAAAACCATAGCTTTGACTAGACAGACCTTTGTTGGCAAAGTTATGTCTCTGCTTTTTAGTATGCTGTCTAGTTTGGTCATAACTTTCCTTCCAAGGAGTAAGCGATTTTAATTTCATGGCTGCAGTCACCATCTGCAAAGGACTTCAAATCCAAATGCTAGGTCTTTCATAATTCATTCTCTGACATCTCCCACTCTTCCCAGAAGTGTTTTTTTTTTTTCCTCCAAACATCCACAGCACTATGGTCCCTTCATCCACCCATATACACTCAAAACCTAGCATTTTCTACCTGGTTTATAATTTCTTGGTAAATAACTCATACTTCTACTAAATAATATTTCCCGTGGAGTCAGTGATATTTTCTTTATGTCTTTGTATATATCTTATCTCCTCATTCCTCATCATTCCCTCTTCTCTCATCCCAATAGCTGTCTCAACATAAAACCATCATAGATACTTGGTAATAATTCCCTAAATGGAATCAGTGGAAGGAATTTACATCTCAATAAATGTATCCAAGAATGTCTACATCCTTTCCAGATACCGTAATCCATAGCATAAATCCTTACACCAGTGTTTCCCAAAGTATATTTCATGAACAACTATTCTGAAGAATGTTTAAAAAAGAACTCTTAAAATGTCTATGGTTAAAAACTTTTGGGATTAGTTGTTTGTCAGTTGCTTCATTTGCTATTATTTTCTCCCATTCAGAGGGTTGTCTTTTCACCTTGCTTATAGTTTCCTTTGCAAGCAACTTATACAGCTCAATTCCAGAAAAATAAACGACCCAATCAAAAAATGGGCCAAAGAACTAAATAGACATTTCTCCAAAGAAGACATACGGATGGCTAACAAACACATGAAAAGATGCTCAACGTCACTCATTATCAGAGAAATGCAAATCAAGACCACAATGAGATACCACTTCACACCAGTCAGAACGGCTGCGATCCAAAAGTCTGCAAGCAATAAATGCTGGAGAGGGTGTGGAGAAAAGGGAACCCTTTTACACTGTTGGTGGGAATGCAAACTAGTACAGCCACTATGGAGAACAGTGTGGAGATTCCTTAAGAAATTGCAAATAGAACTGCCTTATGACCCAGCAATCCCACTGCTGGGCATACACACCGAGGAAACCAGAATAGAAAGAGACACATGTACCCCAATGTTCATTGCAGCACTGTTTATAATAGCCAGGACATGGAAACAACCTAGATGTCCATCAGCGGATGAATGGATAAGAAAGCTGTGGTATATATACACAATGGAGTATTACTCAGCCATTAAAAAGAATACATTTGAATCAGTTCTAATAAGATGGATGAAACTGGAACCAATTATACAGAGTGAAGTAAGCCAGAAAGAAAAACACCAATACAGTATACTAACACATATATATGGAATTTAGAAAGATGGTAATGAGGACCCTGTATGCAAGACAGCAAAAGAGATACAGATGTGTAGAGCGGACTTATGGACTCTGAGGGAGAAGGAGAGGGAGAGGGAGAGGGAGGGATGATTTGGGAGAATAGCATTGAAATATGTATACTATCATGTAAGAAATGAATTGCCAGTCTATGTTCAATGCAGGATGCAGGATGCTTGGGGCTGGTGTATGGGGATGATCTGGAGGGAAGATGTGGGGTGGGAGGTGGGAGGGAGGGTTCATGTTTGGGAGTTCGTGTAAAAAAATAAATAAATACAAAAAAAAAAACTTTTGGGAAATTCTAAACAAAGTTTTAAACAGGATTCTTACTGTAGGATTTCTCATGTTGTATGCATTGAGTTTTAGTTTCAGAGTCTAAAATGAGGCAGTAAGGCTGTGTTTCTTCTGTAAGCTTGAGGGGAGAATCCCTTTCCTTGCCTTTTCTAGCTTTTAGAGATATCTGCCTTCCTTAACTCATGGCCCCTTCTTCCATCTTCAAAGCAGGCAATGTAGTATATAAGGATGGAAATTTTTTTTGTTTTTCCCTTCGAGGTTCTTTGGCTAATCTAATAATTGAATTGCCATATGAAAGACTGTTGTTGTTCAGTCATTCAGTCATATTCGACTATTTATGACCCCATGAATTGTAGCCCACCAAGCTCCTCAGTCCATGGGACTTCTCAGGCAAGAACACTGGAGTGGGTTGCCATTTCCTTCTCTAGGGAATCTTCCCAACCCAGGAATTGAACCTGCATCTCTTCTGTCTCCTGAACTGGCAGGTGGGTTCTTTACCACCACCACCATCTGGGAAGCTATGCTAGATTAACAGAAGAAAAGCCAATTTAATTTTGTATATATGGGGGTCCCATAAAAATATGAAACTCAAAGAAACCACCAAAGTAGGAAGTTTTTAATACCTCTTAGACAAAGGAACAATAAATTTGTGTAGCACTGACAAAGAGGTTTGGGCTTGGAATAGTAAATTAGTGAAGAAATAACAAGTTTTCTTTGCACAGCCTTCTTGGTCCTGAGCTCCGCATGTCTGGTGAGAAGGATGCCTTCTATCCCCCAGGGAGGATACCTTTCACATGGGAGACTTATTTCCCATTTTTAAGGGCGACACACGAAGGTCAAAGTGCCCTTTTGCACTGGCTCTTTCCCAAGTAACTTTAACTCAAAATGATCAGGGTGCCCAGATGGCATATTTTAGGGTGGCATATTCTGCTTGCCTTCAGTCTTACGTTCCAGTCTCTCTGCCTCTCTGACCTCTGCTTCTGTCCTCACAGCTCTTCCTATGACCCCTATAAAGGTACTTGTGTTTGCATTGGGCCCACCTGGAAAATCCTTCCCATGGGATACTCTTCCCATCACAATGCCCTTAATGTAATCACCTCTGCAAAGTTCCAGTGCACAGAATTAGCACATTCGCAGGTTCTGGAGATTAAAAGGTCACCATCTCTGGGATTCCTGTGTCTGCAGCAGTTAGGAGAATAAACCTTTCATTCCTTGATGGCAAACTGGATGGAATACCCACCACCACCTATACCATTATTTCTAATGGAAAGTGAATTCTGAGTTGTGGTGCAAAACAAGTTCACATCTGCAATACACAATCATGGATAAACTGTGAACTCTGTATAGTAACCTCAGCAGTTATGACAGTAAAAATCACTGGCAGCCGTCCTACACCCACATCTGCCTCGACTCTTCTCTCACAGTCCCAGGTATTTAGCCCTCGTTTTCACAGATCAACCCTGGGATTTCTTTGGAAGGAATGATGCTAAAGCTGAAACTCCAGTACTTTGGCCACCTCATACCAAGAGTTGACTCACTGGAAAAGACTCTGATGCTGGGAGGGATTGGGGGCAGGAGGAGAAGGGGACGACAGAGGATGAGATGGCTGGATGGCATCATGGACTCGATGGACGTGAGTCTGAGTGAACTCCAGGAGATGGTGATGGACAGGGAGGCCTGGCGTGCTGTGATTCATGGGGTCGCAAAGAGTCAGACACGACTGAGCAACTGAACTGAACTTCACAGTACATTAGACAAATTTTATGATACAACTGTCCACTAAGATTATTTTTCCCTTGAGAGTTTTTCATGACCTTTTAAATTGTTTACCAGTGTGCACCTGTTATACATCATTTTGCAATGAGTTTATTCTCTGTACAGGAAGCTATATTCTTCTGGTAGTCCTGTTTTTAGCCATGTTTTACCCACTGCCCCATAGACTTCAGTAACATCTATCCAGTGTTATAGTCACTAAGTAGGGGCATGATGCAAATGGTAAACTATAAACATGGTACATGAGAAGCTTAATAAGGTTTGAAGACTTGTGGGAAGAGGTTGACTATGAGGAAGAATAGAAATATACAATGGACTATTACTCAGCCATAAAAAGGAATGAAATTGTGCCACTTGCAAAGATGTAAATGGCACATCTCAAGACTGTCGTACAAAGTGAAGTAAGTCAGAAAGAGAAAAGCAAATATCTATTAACGTATATATGTAGAATTTAGAAAACTGGTACAGATGAACCTGTTTGCAAAGTAGACAGAGACACAGATGTAGGGAAGAAACATATGGACACCAGCAAGGGGAAAATGGAGCTGAGATGAGTTGGGAGATTAACATACATACATGTTGATACTATATATAAAACAGATAGCTAATGAGAACCTACCATATAGCACGGGGAACTCTACTCAGTGCTTTATGGTTTCTATGGTGACCTAAACATATAGCTGACTCACTTTGCTGTACAGCAAAAACTAATACAGCATAGTAAGGCAACTATACCCCAGGCAGATGTTCTTAAAAATCAAACTAGAGATGAAAATAAAAAGCTGACCAAGAGATAGAATTATGAATTGAAGTCTAAAACGTGTCATGTTTTAACAGACTTTGTGGGGAGTAAACCCATAAACATTGCCCTGTGCAAAGGAAATCAAGTTACCTAAGGAAGCTACTTGATTTCACATAACTAGAATGAGAGTACTTTTCCCTAGTGTCAAAAAATTGGACTTTTCTTACAAAATACAGGCATGAAAGATCTTTGAAACTCCATACAGAATTACATTATCAGGCATTAAGAGGGAGCAGTGTAAAAATATCAGCCTCTCTTTAGCCCACACAGACAACATTGTCTCATAAGACACGAAGTGCCTCCAAGGCAAGGACATTGTCTCATTAATCTCTGAGTCCCCAGCCCTCGCAAGTAATTTGGCATATTGTCATAGTGTGTAATTTGGCATATTATCATAATGTTTGTTGATCACCAAGTAAAATGGTTGCAAAGTCAGTCCCTTCCTGTATGATGATTCATTCTGAGGAAATTATGTTTGAAAAAGCTAACAAGGGAGGGGTGTATGAGAAAAGAGAAAGAGTGTGGTATGTTGAGATTTTCAAAGGAGATGTCTAGAGATTTTCTTAATTCCCAAAGTGTTCATTTTACTATAGTTATACTAAAGTATTCCATGAAAAAAAAAAGCATATGCACTATCAATAGAGAACAACAAAAGTATATTGAGATTCTGATGTTGATATTAAGTTATGAGAATCATTCTTCAACTAAATTGCATATGTTATTTGTTGTATACCCACTGTTGCATACATAATCTTAAGGAATCACTTGTAAATAATCAAATTGGCAATTACTAAATCAAAGAATTCTCACAGGCTACTATGTTTTGCTTAGGAGATTAGGAAGACAAGTTTTGTCATTTTTGTATTCCAATTGGAGCATTCTGTATCCTGCCTCTGTTGAGATTATGAATTTTCTGAGGAGAGAATATGACTTATGCCTCTTTTCTCTCCCCAATTTATGCAATTCAATTTTGTGGGCTTCATGGGCATTCAATAAATAAGTAGTAGAGGACTTGGATTAAATGGAAAAATATGCCATTGTTCAGTTCAGTTCAGTTCAGTCGCTCAGTCTTGTCCTACTCTTTGCGACCCCATGAATCGCAGCACGCCAGGCCTCCCTGTCCATCACCAACTCCTGGAGTTCACTCAGATTCACATCCATCGAGTCAGTGATGCCATCCAGCCGTCTCATCCTCTGTTGTCCCATTCTCCTCCTGCCCCCAATCCCTCCCAGCATCAAAGTCTTTTCCAGTGAGTCAACTCTTCGCATGAGGTGGCCAAAGTACTAGAGTTTCAGCTTTAGCATCATTCCTTCCAAAGAAATCCCAGGGTTGATCTCCTTCAGAATGGACTGGTTGGATCTCCTTGCTGTCCAAGGGACTCTCAAGAACACCGCAGTTCAAAAGTATCAATTCTTCAGTGCTCAGCCTTCTTCACAGTCCAACTCTCATATCCATACATGACCACTGGAAAAACCATAGCCTTGACTAGATGGACCTTAGTTGGCAAAGTAATGTCTCTGCTTTTGAATATGCTATCTAGGTTGGTCATAACTTTCCTTCCAAGGAGTAAGCGTCTTTTAATTTCATGGATGCAATCACCATCTGCAGTGATTTTGGAGCCCCCAAAAATAAAGTCTGACACTGTTTCCGCTGTTTCCCCATCTATTTCCCATGAAGTGATGGGACCAGATGCCATGATCTTCATTTTCTGAATGTTGAGCTTTAAGCCAACTTTTTCACTCTCCTCCTTCACTTTCATCAAGAGGCTTTTTAGCTCCTCTTCACTTTCTGCCATAAGGGTGGTGTCATCTGCATATCTGAGGTTATTGATATTTCTCCCGGCAGTCTTGATTCCAGCTTATGTTTCTTCCAGTTCAGTGTTTCTCTCAGTGTGGGTAGGCATAACAGATTAGAAACACATTTGCATGTATCAACTATATTGATACATTTTCCCAACCCTGTCCTAACATTTCACATAGGTTGGGTAGATTATGCTTCACAGTATATCAATACAGTCTGTGAAAGAAAACATGTATCGGATTCCAGGTTGATCTAACAGAGGACTTTTGTAAGTCAGACCTAGAAAACTGCATTCAAAAGCAATATTGTGTCCTTTATAACAATATGACAGTGGTACCAAAGAAAAAAGTAGTGAAGCTTCAGAATATCCAGTTGTTCAGTGATAATGGAATTTAAGGTTACCTTTAACAGAGTTGTGAAGCTAAGGAAGCAGCTAAGAGGTGCATAAAAGGAATTAAAATTGAATAAAGAACTGTCAATATTATAGCTTATGTTTTAAAGATGATCAAAATGAAAAGCAAACCCATGGGGGATAGAAGTTACTACCTCTGAAAGTGGCTTGACCTCCTCCTGTGGTTTGACCACATCTGGACTAGTCTAAGCAGAGAGATGACATTTAAGTTGAGATTGATTTTCTTATCAATAAATTCAGTAACTGTAGAGAGGGATGGAAGTAATAACTTTAGAGATTCGTGTTGTAATGTTGAGGAAAGGTGTATGAAAAACATTCAGTTTCATCTTTCTACCTGAGATTTTTTGTGAGCAACATGGGTCATGAAAAGGATATTTTGAGTTTAAGAAAACACTTTATACTAGGATGTAAAAGTAGGGAGGATATTTAACTTGTTTAACACAGCCACTGTGATATGGGAGTTTCAAGGCATAGAAGTGGGTGTAATCACAACATGGCTTTAATATGCAGGGAAAAGATGTACAAATGCTTCATGACAAAATGTTACAAGAAACAAACAAACAAAAATAAAACGAATAAAACTTATACAAATCACAAAGATCCAAAGTTAGAGAATTTTATGGAAGCGCAGAGAAATGAATGCTTCAAAAATGTGATTGGAATTTGAAGAAGTGTAATAAAGGTAAAAAGATATAAATGACATTATGATACTAAGACAATTCAGGTGATTACTTGGGCTTCCCAAGTGGCTCAGTGGGTAAAGAATCCGCCCGCAATTCGGGAGACGCAGAAGATGCGGGTTCGATCCCTGGGTTGGGAAGATCCCCTGGAGGAGGGCATGGCAGCCCACTCCAGTATTTTGTCTGGAGAATACCATGGAGAGATGAGCCTGGTGGGCTACAGTCCATGGGGTCTCAAAAGAGTCGGACACGACTGAAGTGACTGAGTGCATACACAGGTGATTACTTATACCAAGTAGGGAGATAGTTGCCAGAGGAACCTGTGGGCTTAAGCTAGAAAAACTCATGGAACTTAATTTTTCTAAAGAATCAGAACTTAAAATGCAAATGTGTTATAGCTGGGAAAGTAGGAGAATAAAAATTGACCTTATATAAATGCAAACATTTCAAAGAAAGATTCTTACCTTAGTTTGTCAAGCCAGGAAAATTTTTTTCTCTAATGATCTCTACAAGGTAAACACTTTTGAATTACTTGGGAAATAATACAGGAATAAAAGAAGACGTTGATGGTGATAATGTTTTTTAAACCTATTCTCTTATCCTAAAAATATTATGAGAAATTAGACTTATAATAACAGAATACAAGTCTTGGGTATTCATGAGCTTTTGAAATAGACGAGATGAGATGTGAGAAAGTTGTATATTTGGCAAGATATATTTTTCTTATGCATGGTTTGAAAATTATGTCATTTTACTCAGAATAAACATTGACTTTATTACTACTCAAAGAGAAAGCATCCCTGAGCTAATTCTGCCTTTCCTTTTCAGGTATGAGGAATACAGTAAATTTCTCCCTAGGGGCAAGGGTCAGCAATTTGACAGAAGACTGTAATTCACTGAACGTGCAAGTTTTGTGGACTGTGAAATGCAATAATAATTTCAGGGTTTTATTACAGGTATTACTTTGCCTCCTCCATCTCTTCCATTTTATTACATATCATATTCAGCAACATGATGAAAGGTAATGTGTTTTCTTTCACTGAAGTGGAAGGCATAGAACAGAATTGGTAATATAAGTGTGGCCCACTGTGTTTTTCCAGTGTCATAAGCTTTGTGCTCATAGTCTGTATGCTATACTTTTTATTTCAGTAACATTTAACAAAATCTTGGCCATGGAGGAACTTAAACTTACACAGAATGTCCATACTGAGTCTCTGAGTGCTGATGTTTCAGGTATGGTACCAAGTGGCTACTCTGAGTTGCAAATTAAAGAGACAGAAGCCATCTCTTCCTTATTGTTTTTAGTGGATTTAACTACAAATCCGTACAATCACCTCAACTGTGTGGGACACAGTGAAACACCCGGATATAAGTGAGCAAAGCAAAGGCAGCAAAACAGGAGCCATTCATCCTCTAAACTCCTGGGGTTTAGTCTTTCTAGTCTTCCTAGTCTTTCCCTCAGCACCTAGTGATTCTCTCTGCATATAATCTTATCATGCTAGATGATTTAATTTCCTATCTCACGGGCACAAGAAGCCATAAATTAGAAAGGAGAAGAAGAAGGAATCATGAGAATTAGGATTCACCAACCTAATAAGAGGGCTTCCCAGATGGTGCTAGTGGTAAAGAACCCATCTGCCAGTGCAGGAGACATAGAGGTGTGGGTTCGATCCCTGTGTCAGGAAGATCCCCTGGAGGAGGGCATGGCAAGCCACGCCAGTATTCTTTCCTGAGAAATCCAACGGACAGAGGAGCCTGGTGGGCTACAGCCCATGGGGTTGCAATGATTTGGACACAACTGAGTGACTAACACACACACAACCTAATAAGAAGAGACAGTTAAACACTGTGAAAGGAGGAGGCAGAAAACTTATTTTGAAATAGGCACAAAAATGTTTTAAGGCAGAAGGGCCACTGATAGAGACAGACCATCCTGTCTACTTTGGTTTCTCTTCAAGTTATTGCATCTGAGGTTAATAGTAATAGCCCTGAGACATCCAGGCATTAATTTATATTCTACCCAATGTATGGTTTATTAAAGAAAAATTTTCTGTTCAAAATGGCTTAATTTTTTAAAATTTTGATACTGATGGGGTAACATTTACTTAACCCCTTCCTTCAGTCTGCTTTGCTTAGCTTAGTCGCTAAGTCATGTCTGACTCTTTGGGACCCCATGGACTGTAGCCTGCCAGGCTCCTCTGTCCATGGGATTTTCCAGGCAATAATACTGGAAGGTTGCCACTTCCTAGCCCAGGGGATCCTCCTGACCCAGGGATTGAACCTGCATTGGCAGGCAGATTCTTTACAACAAGTGCCGCCTAGGAAGCATTATAATATAGTGCATTGAATGAACCCTAAAATACATCTGTTTTTGTTACTAGTAATCAGAACATTCTGATTTTCAACTTCCATTTCCTCTCTTTTTTCCCCCTCAAAATTCCTTCAAATGAATTACATGGAAACTACCAACAATTGGATTTACCCTACCTTCCTTGGCAGAGATAAAAATGATATGTGTATGCTAGTCCATTCTTGCTGGTTCATGTCCTGGGTGTTCAATGTTTTCGTTTTATTTTATCCAGAGCAGTTTTCTCTCCCTTTAAAAAAAATAGGTTGAAAATAGCATATTTAGATGTTTATATATTTTTCTCTTTGAGAAAATAGAAATCTAAACCAGGGCAAGTGAGAACTTTGGAAAACATTCTGCATGATGCCTGCACTAAACGTCCCTTCCTTTTCCTCCTCAACACACACCCTTGGGCCGACATGGCTTTACAGTGTGTTTGTGAAGCCCTGTCCTCAGACTGTGAAACTTTTACTACATCTCTAGGTAAATACAAAGTCTATGAGCTCTCCCTATTTCTTTATTGTATAGGGTACAAATTTTTTGAAGTGAAGAAGTGAAGTCGCTCAGTCATGTCCGACTCTTTTCGACCCCATGGACTGTAGCCCACCAGGCTCCTCTGTCCATGGGATTTTCCAGGCGATAGTCCTGGAGTGGATTGCCATTTCCTTCTCCAGGGGATCTTCCCGACCCAGGGATCGAACCCAGGTCTCCCACATTGTAGACAGACGCTTTACCGTCTGAGCCACCAGGGAACATGTATTTTTCTTGATCAGGTGACTCAGTTGACAACATTTTTCTTATATTTCATCACTAGAAATCACAATTTCACTTTGCTGTGTGATTCATCTACACAGTTCTACAGTTATTTGTTGTTATCTGGAATATAAAAGGGGCTTCCCTGTGTAGCTCAGATGGTAAAGAATCCACCTATAACGCAGGACACTCACTCAGGTTCGATCCCCGAGTTGGAAAGATCCCCAAAGCATTAGTTTCTCAAGTTTCTTTTATCTTAACCACAAATAAACCAGGTTCTATTTTTGGATTAGAAAAAAAAGCATATATACTGCCATATACATAATGGCAGTATACCTCCTATCTGATTTAAGCTATTATTTCTTTGACATATGAGAAATCGTGCAGCCCATTGACCATGAACCTCAATAGAAAGGTGAGAGAAGGCAATTTCTCCTTAGGGAATTTATACTATTTTTGGCTTTGACTCTAGCCTTTAATTGGGAAAGAAGCAAACCTGTAATGGTCTCATTCCTACACTTCTGTAATACAGCAAGATATTTCTGTCTGTTCGTGGACAACGTATGGGTAGTATTTAATACAGGAATGTTAGTGGTGTAGTCGCTAAGTCGTATCCAACTCTTGTGACCCCATGGACTGTAGCCTGCCAGGCTCCTCTGTCCATGGGATTCTCCAGGCAAGAATACTGGAGTGGGTTGCCATTTCCTTCTCTGGGGGATCTTCCTGACCCAGGGATCGAACCTGGGCCTCCTGTGTTGCAAGCAGATTCATGGCCTTGAGGGAAGCCCAATACAAGAATAGGAAGGAGAAAAAAAGAAAGTATTTGTTGAACTGCTTAGGACCTGTGAAAAAGCAGATACGTGAAACCATCATAAAAAGAGCTCTTGTTCTTATTGGAGTTGTTTTGATTACCTACTGTGTGCCAGGCACTGTGCTCTACATTACTTCACAAGTATCATTTTTTCTCTTGGAGCCATGGCTTTATTGTCCACAGGATGGAAAGAGACCATTTGTCTGTTTCCCATGCTGACTTAAAAAAAAAAAGGCAGAATAGAAGTCTTTAAAGTTGAAGGGGAAAATAAATGGCATAGGGAAAATAATGTACTTAAAATGAGGCCAAAGAGTTACCTTAGGGTGCTAATTTTCATGCTGCTGATTGGCAATTCAAATGTAGAAAAACCTGAGCAGCCATAGATCACTTTCAGTTCAGTTCGGTCACTCAGTTGTGTCTGACTCCTTGCAACCCCATGGGCTGACTGCAGCACGTCAGGCTTCCCTGTTCATCACTCCCGGAGCTTACTCAAAACTCATATCCATCGAGTTGGTGATGTCATCCAACCACCTCATCCTCTGTCTTCCCCTTCTCCTCCCACCTTCTTTCCCAGCATCAGGGTTTTTTCCAAAGAGTCAGCTCTTTGCATCAGGTGGCCAAGTATTGGAGTTTCAGCTTCAGCATCAATCCTTTCAATGAATATTCAGGACTGATTTCCTTTAGAATTGACTGGTTGGATCTCTTTGCAGTCCAAGGAACTCTCGAGTCTTCTCCAACACCATAGTCCAAAAGCATCAATTCTTTGGCACTGAGCTTTTTTTATAGTCCAACTCTCACATCCATACATGACTACTGGAAAAACCATAGCTTTGACTAGATGGACCTTTGTTGGCAAAGTAATGTCTCTACTTTTTAATATGCTGTCTAGGTTGGTCATAACTTTTCTTCCAAGGAGTAAACATCTTTTAATTTCATGGCTACAATCACCATCTGCAGTGATTTTTGGAGCCCCCCAAAATAAAGTCTCTCACTGTTTTCATTGTTTCCCCATGTTTGCCATGAAGTGATGGGGCCAGATGCCATGATCTTCGTTTTCTGAATGTTGAACTTTAAGCCAACTTTTTCACTCTCCTCTTTCACTTTCATCAAGAGGCTCTTTAGTTCCTCTTCACTTTCTGCCATTAGTGGTGTCATCTGCATATCTGAGGTTCCATTAGTGGTGTCATCTGAATATCTGAGGTTGTTAATATTTCTCCCGGCAATCTTGATTCCAGCTTGTGCTTCATCCAGCCTGGTATTCCACATGATGTACTCTGCATATACCAGCCTTGATGTACTCCTTTCCTGATTTGGATTGGGAATAGATCACTTAGGTTTAGTCCAAAGTTTCCTACATTTTCCACTCATCAAGTGGATTCCCTTGTGCTTTATCAGCTTCCAGGTTTTTGTCTGTTTTTTGGCAGGCTCCTTCTCAGCTCTTCCAAAGCAGAATGGCATTTTGGGGAGGGCAGCCCCCCACAGCGAGAGGCATAGCAGACAAGACAGACCCTGCTGCTGCTAAGTCACTTCAGTCATGTCCGACTCTGTGTGACCCCACAGACGGCAGCCCACCAGGCTCCCCCATCCCTGGGATTCTCCAGGCAAGAATACTGGAGTGGGTTGCCATTTCCTTCTCCAATGCATGAAAGAGAAAAGTGAAAGTGAAGTCGCTCAGTCTGTCCAACTGTTAGCGACCCCATGGACTGCAGCCCACCAGGCTACTCCGTCCATTGGATTTTCCAGGCAAGAGTACTGGGGTGGGGTGCCATTGCCTTCCCCGAAGACAAACCCTAAAGGAAGTTATCTCCAGATGTAGGTGCTTCCCCTAAGATACACTGTCTTGGGAAGATGATCTGAAAAAACAGCCTTGGAATAAAGTACTTCCCACAGAAATGTCAGGGTGGCAAACTGAAAGTAGAAGAAATGCTGAACTTCTGTGGCAAACACCGTTTAAATCTTTTTTCATACTTTTGGTGGTATATTCATTTGAAAACGAGGGACAGGCTTGGTTAGAGAGAACCTAACATTTCTTTCTGCCCTGAGTTTCAAGTCTAACCAGTACTGGTGGGATTTATCCCTTGTTCCCTAAGAATTTCTCCAGTTTCCTTCCAGAAAGAAGTATTCTCTCCCCTGAACGTCCAAGAACAGATTTCAAGTCACTGAAAGCTAATTGAAGTTTCTAACTTTTAGACTCCCAAGATGGGGGTAGTGACTCTTTCCAGAGACCAGTCAACCATAACACAGAAATATTCTTTTGTTCCCGTGCTTGATCTGGGAATAAAAATGGATTTTATTTTTATTATTTCCTTTCAAAAAGTAGAAACTTTAAAACATGCAGAAGTCTATTGTTATCAAGTTCATTAGAATGAAACAGTTTCACTTGTATTTGGTGATTACTCCAGCTTCTTGATTAGCATCCTGGATGCAATATGTGTTGCAGGTTCTCCTTTCTTTCTGGCTTAGCATTCATTGGTGATGGTGGTTTAGTTGCTCCATCGTGTCCGACTCTTGCGACCCCATGGACTGTAGCCTGCCAGGCTCCTCTGTCTATGGGATTCTCCAGCAAGAATACTGGAGTGGATTGCCATTTCCTTTTCCAGGGGATCTTCCCGACCCAGGAATCAAAGCCGGATCTCCTGAACTGCAGGCAGTTTCCTTATTGACTGAGCTATGCATTCATTTAGGATGTTCTAAAAGAATAGCCATCCCCCCAGAGTGCTCTCATTCATTACATTATGCTAGTGATAAATGGAATTAGTTTATTTTCTTCTGCTTTTTAATTAACTTAATACTTATGTTTTTTCCTATGAAATATTTCTTCTACACAGTGAAATTTTCACTAATCATCAGATGGTACCCCAGAAGGTCAGCCAGAATAGAAAGAGAAGGAATGGCTATCTCTCTCTCAATGTTTTTGAGGGTAGGGGTGAAATAGAATAGTTTTATTGCTTTGCCAGGCAAAGGAGGGCTACTGCCTTTAAGACTCTGTGAGCCTTTCTTCCAGTATTAACACTGCTAACTTCTAATAAGCATAATGGGAGTGTGGGTCACTCTATGCAGAATCTATAAGTTGCTTTGGGATAAAAGTCACCCAGATGTTTTTGAATATGCTGACAATCTTTTCACTGATTGTGTAAGAAGCCACTCCACTTGATCATCAGATATTATCATAAAGAACAAGGGGTTACAAGGAGGCCTATCACACTGTAGCTTTTATGTATCCTACCGTCTTCTAGAATTTTCAACATAAAATTAATGAGAACACAGAGTACTCAAGGTTTTTTTGTTTTAAATATATTTTATAGAGCAGTTTTAGATTCACAGCAAAAGCAATGTGATATTTTAACTTTAAAATTCTACTTATACAAAAATAACTTCATTGAGATATTATACACACATAAAATTTACCTTGTAAACTTGTACAGTTCTGTGTTTTTCAGTATATTCATGGAGTTGTGTAACCATCACTACTCTAAGTTCAGAATTAAGATTTACTTTTAAATGATGAAATTAAAATGCTATTTAAAAAATTTAAAGAAAAGGAGAAAAATATCCTTCAGACTCCCCCTTCTAACCAAATTCTTGTCATTCTTGGTGCATTTTATTTTAGATGTTTTAGGCATTGAGATATTTTTATGACTAATGATGAGAGTGTTCTGTGTCATTCTTTAAAAATTTGAAAGTAGATGGCTTTGTCTCTTTAAGCTGCTCCCAGTGTGGTGAAGTGTGCTGTGATTCTTCCTGTGGTGTGTGGACATGAAATTATTTAACTGAAGAAATAACTTCATGGCTGTGTATCCTGTGGTGTGATGCTGTTTCTCTTGGTATTTGAGCATTTCCAGCACACTGTTAAGCTTTAGACTTTTGTCACTAATAGTGAATGGGTGTCTTTTAGTCCTTTGTTCTACGGTATGAAAACATTAGAAGCTGGAATGTCCTTAGATGATGGTGTCTCCTTAAACTCAGGGCAGATTTGGTTGGTATTGGGTATTGTAAAGGAGTGATTTCAGCAAGCATCAAAGAGAGGACTGGACAGGAAGTATGTAAGAGTGAACAATAGGAAAAAGACAGTAAGACATTCATAGACAGTGGATTTAAACACGTTCACAGAAGTTACAGAAATGGCCAAAAATATGTGAAAAGGTGCTCTGGGGTTATGAATGAAAGCCTTTTTTCTGGAATCAGATTAAGAACAATTGAAAAAAATGGATAACTATAAATGGAAAGGAAGTACTTATACTATGAGAGTATAATCGTTCAACCTTTTAAGAGGCTAATTTGATAGCATTTATTAAGATTTAGAATAACTCATCTTTAATTGGAGAATAGCATTCTTAAGAATTTTGCAGAAGTAATATCACTGTATATAAAAATACATGTATATAGATGTTCATTGAAGCCATAATTCAATAACAAGAAATTGGAAAGAACCTGTTACTTGGCAATAGGAAAATTGGCTAAATAAATTATGGTTCAGATAGCCAATGGAAAGGACAAGGGACATATATATGTATTGCCCAGTGCAGATGTGTGTGTGAAAAAGTAGAAATATGATGATCCCGCTTTTAGTTTTTAAAAGGTGCGATTGTAGGTAAGTCTGTTTATGTGTAAGAAAACAGGGATGCGGGAATATTTTACTTTTTGTTTTGTATGATTTTTTTTTCAATTGATTGGATCGTGAGTGATTTTTACTTTCTTGCCCATGTTTACTTTCTTCCCCTTTACCACCCCATGTTTCTCAAATCCAGAATTTGGAAAATTAAGTGACATTCTTATAAGGCTCTTGCAAAGAATGCAATAATTTGAACCAAGCTGTCAAGATATTGCCAAGTAGAATTCCTTAAGGAACCAGCTTTAATGTAATAGCTAACTGATTTCTAATTAGGATATTAGCAGTTTATATGGAAAAAGATGTTTCTATAGCAGGTGGAAATAGTTTTCACTTAGGTTAAATCTTTTGAAGCAATTTTTATTTTTCTAATCATAAAAGTAAAATGTCATTAGAAAACACTGAAAAAAATTTTTTAAAGATAATAAAATTTACCTGTAATTCTTTCACCTAGAGATAATAATAGGCTAAGTCTTAAAACCTCATCTGTGCCATCAATTTGAAAGTTCAAAAAGATTTTATTTTCACAATGAGAGTATGCTTCACCTTAATCTCCTTGTCTAATTGCTGAATTAGAGAGAGGATTCATACAATCTTACTGAAGTTTCCCGAAATGTTTCCTATAGAAAATTAGCTTTGGTAATGTTCCACTTTATAAACAGTTAAAAGAGAAGGGTAGAAATGCTGAAAGGTGAAAAAGAAGGGAGCTCGAAAGATAGACAAGTGTGACAAGCACATCCTCTATTTTCACATAATTAAAGAAGGGAGTAGAGTGTCTGTGATCAAACCAGCCAGAAAAGAAATTTCCCTTTGTTTCTCCCCTCCTGCTGCTGGTGCTGGCAGACAACCAACAATCCTTGAGGAGCTAGTGAGAAGGGAAAGGACCGTCGGTGAGGACTACTTGTATTATTTGGTGCACGCGTGTGGGCGCAGTTGTGCCCGACTCTTGCAACGCCATGGACTGTAGCCCTCCAGGCTCCACTGTCCATGGGATTATCCTGGCAAGAGTAGTGCAGTGGGTTGCCATTTCCTCCTCCAGGGGATCTTCCCAATCCTGTGTCTCCTGCATCGGCAGGCAGATACTTTACCACTGCGCCACCTAGGAAGCCCTGTGTTATTTGGTACCTGGAGGGTAATCGTCTGAGGGACTCGAATCCTCAGGATATGCTCATACTTGTTGGGGGAGAGACTGGATAACAGAGTTAACCACCCTAAGCTTCTCACCCCTGGTACTACTCCTGAAGTCTCCTCTTTGCCACGACAGACCCCGATTCCTCCTTGATAATTAGTCCGTACCTCACAGGCAGGTCTGGTCAGTGGCTTCTTGCAGTCCCTTCGTCCCCTCACTCCCAAGGCCAGAATCATATGTTGTGCTGTGCTACCAGAGGCTAGAGCCTTGAGTTCCATCTAACTCCTCCACACTTTTACTAGGCCATCCTCACCTTAAGTATGGCCCATAAATTTTGTTGTCCAATGCAAAACAAAAACGGGGGCCCCTTGTTCAAAAATTAAGAGTTTTACGTCAAGCATTAGAACAAGTGGGGGCCTTTTGGACCTGCACGGTGCGGCCCCACGAGGCTGGCTCTGCTCACCTTAGCCCCATCTCCTGAACAGAGGTCTCCCATCACCGAGAGAGGGCAATAGGTAGTACCCCCATTCTGGCTCCTTGCCTCTTCTGAGTTCATTTTAGTACTTACTATCCACATGGACTCAAGGTTGCCGGGAGAAACATCAATAACCTCAGATATGCAGATGACACCACCCTTATGGCAGAAAGTGAAGAGGAACTAAAAAGCCTCTTGATGAAAGTGAAAGAGGAGAGTGAAAAAGTTGGCTTAAAGCTCAACATTCAGAAAACGAAGATCATGGCATCCGGTCCCATCACTTCATGGGAAATAGATGGGGAAACAGTGGGAACAGTGGCAGACTTTATTTTGGGGGGCTCCAAAATCACTGCAGATGGTGACTGCAGCCATGAATTTAAAAGACGCCCACTCCTTGGAAGGAAAGTTATGACCAACCTAGATAGTATATTCAAAAGCAGAGACATTACTTTGCCAACAAAGGTCCGTCTAGTCAAGGCTATGGTTTTTCCTGTGGTCATGTATGGATGTGAGAATTGGACTGTGAAGAAAGCTGAGTGCCAAAGAATTGATGCTTTTGAACTGTGGTGTTGGAGAAGACTCTTGAGAGTCCCTTGGACTGCAAGGAGATCCAACTAGTCCATTTTAAAGGAGATCAGTCCTGGGTGTTCTTTGGAAGGAATGATGCTAAAGCTGAAACTCCAATACTTTGGCCACCTCATGCGAAGAGTTGACTCATTGAAAAAGACTTTGATGCTGGGAGGGATTGGGGGCAGGAGGAAAAGGGGACGACAGAGGATTAAATGGCTGGATGGCATCACCTACTCGATGGACGTGAGTTCGAGTGAACTCCGGGAGTTGGTGATGGACAGGGAGGCCTGGCGTGCTGCGATTCATGGGGTTGCAAAGAGTCGGACACGACTGAGTGACTGAACTGAACTGAACTGATCCACATGGGGCTATGGGTGTGCTGATCCTTGGGACAAGCCTGTTCTTTGAGAAGGACAGGTATTGTTGCGGGGGGGGACATTCTTTTTCCTACTGCCCTCTTTTGATTCTCCATCTGGGACCCTGTAGATTATACTAACAAGGACATATTAACAAGGGGAAAAGAAACAAACATTTATTAACGTCTGCAAAACACTTACACATGGGCATACCCAGAGATGGATAGTTCCAAAGAATGATTAGAGCTTGGGCTTATATAGCATCTTAGCAAGGGAACAATACAGTTTTAGAGAAGTGATGAGACAAAGGACTTTGAGTTTCTAGGGGCAGTAAATTGATAGAAAGCAAATATATGGGTAACTAATGGATAACGAGTAAGAACTAGTTAGTAAGAGTTGTTATGTAGAATCTTCTGGAGCCATCTCTGGGTGGACACAGGTCTAAAGTCTCTGGAGGTTACCCTTGTTCTTCATGGTAGAGAGGTAGAGGGAGGACACCTTTGTAAATTTATGTTCTGCTTTAGGCAAATAGAGGGGCTTCCCTGGTGGCCTTGATGGTAAAGAATTTGCCTGCCATGTTTGAGTCCCAGATTCAGTCCCTGGGTTGGGAAGATCCCCTGGAGGAGGGCATGGCCACCCATTCCAGTATTCTTGCCTAGAGAGGCCCACGGACAGAGGAGCCTGGGGTTTCGAAGAGTCGGACATGATTGAGTGACTAACACTTTCACTTTCAGCAAATAGGAGGAAGACAGAGAGCTTTCCTTCTATCTGCTTCTTCTTAGTTGCCTTCAGCTCAGTATAATCCTTATGGTGAAGTGGCATACATTGGGGTGGCATTTTCTGCCACCTTGTAGTGTCCTTCCTGGACAGATGGAAGCCTATCTGACACCTTGAGTATATTTCAAAAAAGACTGCCCTTCCTGCAGCCACGACCCTGTGCTGGGGCACCTAGCTCAGCATTTGGTGAGTGGGATGCAAGCTGGATTTCATTCACCTCCAATGGCACCCCACTCCAGTACTCTTGCCTGGGAAATCCCATGGACAGAGGAGCCTCGTAGACTACAGTCCATGGGGTCGCTAGGAGTCGGACACAACTGAGCAACTTCACTTTCACTTTTCACTTTCATGCACTGGAGAAGGAAATGGCAACCCACTCCGTTCTTGCCCGGAGGATCCCAGGGACAGGGGACCCTGGTGGGCTGCTGTCTGTGGGGTCGCACAGAGTCGGACACGACTGAAGCGACTTAGCAGCAGCAGTAGCAGCAGCCAGTGTGCTTGACTGGACATCCTCATGCAGGGAACACCCTGCATAATCCTATACAACCATTCGCTGCTGCTGCTGCTGCTAAGTCGCTTCAGTCGTGTCCGACTCTGTGCAACCCCACAGACGGCAGCCCACCAGGCTCCCCCGTCCCTGGGATTCTCCAGG
>SJYX01008355.1:10169-33486 GCA_006410675.1 Oreotragus oreotragus
TGCAGCCATGAAATTAAAAGATGCTTACTCCTTGGAAGGAAAGTTATGACCAACCTAGATAGCTTTTTGAAAAACAAAGACATTACTTTGCCAACAAAGGTCCGTCTAGTCAAGGCTATTGTTTTTCCAGTGATCATATATGGACGTGAGAGTTGGACTGTGAAGAAAGCTGAGCGCCGAAGAATTGATGCTTTTGAATTGTGGTGTTGGAGAAGACTCTTGAGAGTCCCTTGGACTGCAAGGAGATCCAACCAGTCCATTCTAAAGGAGATCAGCCCTGGGTGTTCTTTGGAAGGAATGATGCTAAAGCTGTAACTCCGTGCAAAGAGTTGACTCACTGGAAAAGACTCTGATGCTGGGAGGAATTGGGGGCAGGAGGAAAAGGGGATGACAGAGGATGAGATGGCTGGATGGCATCACTGACTCAGTTGATGTGAGTCTGAGTGATCTCTGGGAGTTGGTGATGGACAGGGAGGCCTGGAGGTTGCAAAGAGTCGGACATAACTGAGCGACTGAACTGAACTGACCTGAACTAACTCATTGCAGCCACTAAACTATTCTTCACCTCTGTAATTGTTATTTCCCAAATCTTATAAAATAAAATCTTACTATATATTCTGAGATTATTATTGTTTTTCTCTTTCAGCATGATTCTCTTGAGGTTCATCCATTTTGTACAGGTAGATGTACTAAAATTTATTTAACCATTCACCCACTGAAAAGTATTTGGAGTTTCCAGGTTTTAGTGCTATGAATAAAGTTGAATATATGATTTGCTTTAACATTTCTTTTCCTTTGGAAGTAAAGTGCCACTTCCAACATGATCTTTGTGGCTTCAGATGTGAAATTTGCTGTCATTTGAGTCAGTGTTTCTTTATAGGTAACATGTCATTTTTTCCTGATGTTTTGAGACTTCTTGTTTTTAGTTTTCAGAAGTCTAATTATGGTCTCTTCCCACCTACAATGTAGGAGACCCAGGTTTGATCCCTGGGTCAGGAAGATCCCCTGGAGAAGGAAATGGCAACATGTCATTTTTTCTGATGATATGAGACTTTTTGTTTTTAGTTTTCAAAAGTCTAATTATGCTGTCTCTTGGTATGTGTTTCTTTGGGTTTATCCTATGTGTGTTTTACTCAACTTCTAGAATCTAAATTAAAATATTTCACCAAATTTTGGTAATTTTCAGCCATTTTTCAAATGTATTTCAACTCCATACTTTCTCCTCTCCTTCTATGACTTCACTGATACAACTGTTAGATATTTCTTATTATCTCATATATCCCTGAAGCTCTGTTCATTTTAAAAAGCCTGGTTTCTTCCTGTTACTCAGAATGTGTAAGCTCCATCTGTCCTCCAACTCACTGATTATATTTTCTACCATATCTACTCTACTATTGTGCTTGGCCAGTGAATTTGTTTTAAAAAGAAATACAGCTATTTTATTTTTATGTTCTATAATTTCCAATTGGTTATTTTTTATGACCTCTATTTCTTTAGGCTTCCTATTTTTTTATATTTGTTTCAACAAAATTTATAATTATTTACAGAAACTCATGCATAATGCCTGTTTAAAATCCCAGTCAGACAATCTTAGCATCTGTTTCATCACATTGTTGATGTCAGTTATCATCTTTAATAGTATTTTTCATGGTTTTATATGATTAATGATGTACAATTGTATCTTAGACATTTTGTGTATACTGTTAGAAGTCTCTTGAACCCATTTAAATCTCTTTCAGCAGGAAGTCATCCTACTTAGGCTTTGCGTGTAGGACCTTGAATACTCCAGTGAGTTGTAGTTACAACAATAATTTTCAGAACCTCTACATTTATTCTGATTGGCTTTCTATTTCTGGTTCCATTGGTGTTCCTGCCCAATTGCTGCATGTACTGCCTGATGTCCTTCAGTGTGACATTCAGGAATCTCTTGGCTTTGACTGCTGTCACTTTGTAGGATTAGTCTTATAAATCTCCCAGGTGTGTGACAGGAACACCTCTATGCTCTTATTGTTGTGGCAGACTGGGTTACCACTGAGTCCAGTCAAAATTTTAGGATGGGTCCCTGACTGGCCCTGCTAATACTCTTACTGTGGAAGATACTGCTGCTGTTGCTCTGGGTATGGGAAAGGGATCCCACTGTTGCTGCTTCTGTGATGGATTGAGTGCTCACTCATTTGGGTGTGCTGTGTTGGATGGGTCCCTTATTAGATGCTGCTGCTGCAGAAGATCTGGCTATTGCTTCCTCCTGACACTCCCTCTATGGCAGAACAGGCCACCTGACTCAGTGTATAGTGCTGTGCTGTGCTTAATCACTTAGTCATGTCTGACTCTTTGTGACCCCATGGAATGTAGCCTGCCAGGCTCCTCTGTCCATGTGGATTCTCCAGGCAAGAATACTGGGAGTGGGTTGCTATACCTTCCTCCAGGGGATCTTCCCAACCCAGGTATCGAACCCAAGTCTCCCGCATTGCAGGTGGATTCTTTACTGTCTGAGCCACCAGGGAAGCACCAGTGTATAGTAGACATTGCTATCATTACTACTTCTGTAATTTTGTTTGAGTCTGCTATTGCTCTATATGTGAAGTTGTTGATGTCCATATCGGACCCTTCTGCTCCTGCTATTGCTCTTTGGATCTGGCTAATGCTGCTCTGGGTGTTTCACATGGATAACATTGATATTGTTGTGGCCACGTGTTCTGGGAAACAAACTCACTCAGAAGGACAATGCTGATAGTGAAGTGCAGTTTATTACACTGGCAGGCCCAAGGCAGAGTCTCCTCTTAGCCAAGGACTCTGACCAGTTTTTGTGAAAACCTTATATACCCTAAGTGTATGTGCCCAAACCCACCTCCCCAAATTCCCTGAAACTTGTCTGAACAAAGGAAAAGAAAGATACAATCAAAGTTAACCTGTGATTCATATGCCTTAACCTAGGTAGTTCAGTTCAGTTCAGTTCAGTTCAGTCTCTCAGTCAGGTCCGACTCTTTGTGACCCCATGAATTGCAGCATGCCAGGCCTCCCTGTTCATCATCAACTCCTGGAGTTCACTCAGACTCGCATCCATCGAGTCAGTGATGCCATCCAGCCATCTCATTTTCTGTCGTCCCCTTCTCCTCCTGCCCCCAATCCCTCCCAGCATCAGAGTCTTTTCCAATGAGTCAACTCTTTGCATGAGGTGGCCAAAGTACTGGAGTTTCAGCTTTAGCATCATTCCTTCCAAAGAAATTCCAGGGCTGATCTCCTTCAGGATGGACTGGTTGGATCTCCTTGCAGTCCAAGGGACTCTCAAGAGTCTTCTCCAACACCACAGTTCAAAAGCATCAATTCTTCAGCGCTCAGCCTTCAGAGTCCAGCTCTCATATCCATACATGACTACTGGAAAAACCATAGCCTTCACTAGATGGACCTTAGTCAGCAAAGTAATGTTAACAGTGGACAATTATCAATAGGCCTGTGGTCATACCCCAATAAGCATAATATAATTTATTATTCTATTTGGTTACACAGATAATTAGGGTATTCTTTTAGGCAATGGAGAGTCTAGGTATGAGCCCTGAGGTTCTTCCATCTGGGGGGGTGGGCCTGGTTTTCCAGTTGGTATGTCATTTCCATAGATACTGGGCATATAGCTCAAAGTCCACAGTCCAGCCCAATATGGAGTCCTGCTTTCAAGATGGAGCCTGTTTTGTCTGTTTCCTCCTTCAGTACTGCTGCTATGGTAGATTGGGTTGTGAACTGCCCTGAATGTAGGATATGGATGGATCTCTCTACTAGGTCTCTGCTGAGCTACCAGTTTTGGGTCCTTTGGCAATAGAAATCCGAATTTTCTTGTTGTCTTGTTTTTCTTCTGTGCCAATTGGAGTTTCAAGTTGCAGCCCTCTCTAGAGCCCAGTCTAGAATATGTGGGAAATAAAAAGTAAAACCCATGAAACTCACTATCATGTACTCAGGTTCTGAGATTTCTATACAGTTTGCCTTTTTCTTTCCATCTTTTAGGGTCCTTTTATGATTGTCTGTTGAATTATTTCCAGAGTATTTAGAGGGGAAGAATAGGGGAAAGTGAGTCTGTGTAATCTTTTCCTGGAACTGGAAGATCTATATCTTTTTATGATGTTTAATGACAGTGGGATGAAGGCTTAAGTATTTTGTAATGTATATAACACTAACCTACTAGCAATCATGTTGGAGCAAAATATTTAAAAAATTAATTTCTGTTCTTTCTCCCTTTAAATTTAATACTATAATTGTGAAGAGAATTAGAGATTTGACTTTTATCTCTTACTAATGAGGTATCAATTATAAGCAATATGGAATCAAGCTCACTGGGTATATCAGTTCCCTCTCAAAGAGCTATACATCAGTTATCATTACTGTAAGAGAATGGGGCATTTCTTTTAATTTTGAGATTTTCTCATTATTTTTTATAGAGAGCCTTAATGGTGTTTGAATTCTAGATTTTAATATTAAATTATGCAAAAATAAAACATAATAATTCAGAAATTCCAGAAAAATTTGCCAGTGAATGCAGAGTAAACAGTTATTTCAGTACCTAATGAGGTTTTTAACCCACGAAGTTTCTAAAAAATTTTGCCTACCATTTTGACTAACATGAAAAGATAGAGGACTTAATTAAGCATAGTATTTTTTGAAAGATTGTTGCTTCACTAAGCTTTCACCTTAGCTTCAGACTTCCTTATTGCTTGTGATACAATAAGGCATATATCTGTATATATTTGTTCACTCTTGTTGGGCCCCTAGATAGCTTTAAGAATGGGGACTGTTTGCCAGAGGAACCAACATTGTGATTAGAGGTTTGAAGTCTTCCACCCAAGTGCCTCCTCAGTGGTAAAGAATCCACTGGTCACTGCAGGAGATTCAGGTTCAATCCTTGGGTCTGAAAGATACCCTGGAGAAAGAAATGATCACCCACTCCAGTATTCTTGCCTGGGAAATCCCATGGACACAGGAGCCTGGTGGGCTACAGCCTGTGGGGTTGCAAGAATTGGACATGGCTGAGTACTAAACCACAAGCACCACCACCACATGACCCCTGGACTTCAGAGAGGTGACAAGAACTGACGGTTGAGTTCAGTTTCCAATGGTCAGTGATTTAAGCAATCTTGCTTACATAATATAACCATTGCCCAAACCCCTAAATGATGGGATTCAGAGAGTTCCCAGGTTATTACACATATCCTAATACTTGGAGGGTGGCACACCTCAACTCTGCGGTGACAGAACCTCCTGATTTCAGGACCCTTGTGGATCTCTTCATCTAGCTGTTCATTTCTATCCTTTTTAATTTCTTTTCTTGTAAACTGGTAATCGTAAATAAAGTACTTTCCTGCATTCTATAAGCCATTCTATTAATTTCTTTAACTTGATGACAGGGTTGTGGAAAGCCCCAGCTTCATTGATGAGAGGGTTGTGGAAAGTCCCAGCTTTATTGATGAGAGAGTTGTGGAAAGCCCCAGCTTTATAGCTGTTAAGTCAGAAGTACAGGTGGCAACCTGGGACTTACAGCTGAATTTGGAGGAATCTGATAGGACTGTACCCATAACCTGTGTGTTCTGTGCTTACTCCAGATAGTAACAGAATTGAATTGAATCACAGGACACCAGTTTGGTGTCCAGAGAGTGAAGAATTGGTTGCTGTGAGAGAAAAACTATTCATTCGGTGTCAGAAGTGGTGCTGGAAAACACTACAGGCCATAGACCCCCATGGCTTCCCGTAAATGGATGTAGATTCAAATTGCAGTTACTGAAGTATAGTAGAATAGTAAGAAGTGTTAAATAACTAGCTTTTATGTTATCTGGGTTGTTTTGAATAGCATATGATCTTTTCTGGTCCTAAGACTTCTTATTCAAATGGGAAGTCCACATTAAAAAAAAGAAAGAAAGAAACTTAAAGAATATATGCATTCTGAAGAGAATATATTCTAGGCTATGTTGTAAAGAGACTTCCTCTTATGGGAAAAAAATCATGTTTTATGCCTTTCTGTGTTTTGAGCCCTTAGCCCACTCCCCTACCACTATAAAGTGCTCAATAAATGTTTGCTCCTGATATATAAATGAAATAATCATTCCCACAAAGGACAACCTATACCATCTGAAATGGAACAGATATACCACCACTCTGAACTCTTTGCAGAAAGAATGCTTTTTACATAACAATTACAAGTAGTAGCTATCTGAGTGGAGAAGGCGATGGCACCCCACTCCAGTACTCTTGCCTGGCAAATCCCATGGATGGAGGAGCCTCGTGGCCTGCAGTCCATGGGGTCGCTAAGAGTTGGACACGACTGAGCGACTTCACTTTCACTTTTCACTTTCATGCATTGGAGAAGGAAATGGCAACCCACTCCAGTGTTCTTGCCTGGAGAATCCCAGGGACAGGGGAGCCTGGTGGGCTGCCGTCTATGGGGTCGCACAGAGTCAGACACGACTGAAGCGACTTAGCAACAGCAGCAGTAGAAGCTATCTGAGTATTTGTTAACCTTTACCATGAAAGTAGATTAAAACACCCCAGAATGTAACGAGTCCCTGTTCTACTTATTACAAACTTTCTTCATTTATATCATCACCTGAAATGACATTTAGCATCTTGCTCAATTGGAATAATTTTATCTAGTGCACGTTATCTTTCTTATGAATGATGATGGTTCTAGGGAAAGATGAAAGCTCAGTTATAGCAACAGCATTTATCAAATGTGCACAATATTGCCAAAAATGTTGCAAACAATAATTTAAAGATACCATTTTATCAATTTTGAATTACCATATTATTTTTTTCCAGGCTCTTTTCATCTTGTTATCTCAAAAACTGTGTGCCTGTTTTTCTATATAATGAATATCTCGACTCTATTATCCCTTTTTCTGACTTTAACTTCCCTGATTTGATACTATGCCTTATCTGCTATCTGAGCTGATGAGGTCCAAGGTTGGCTATAAAGGAAGTAAGAAAATTGAGGTCTACCATGGGAATATGCCCAGTCCTTATCACATCTTTGGTATTGTCTCTTGTCAAACCAACTCCTTCTATTATGTTCTGGTTTCCATAATATGGTTTGATTATTTCTTCTAATGTTCTCTTTGAATTGAAACCCGATTCTCTACATGCTTGATTCTAGTTGGTTAACCACCAGATTTCTTGAATGGACCCTGACTGTGTCAATATACAAGACATTTGCAGCCACTACTTTCTATAAATTATTTGAAGAACATATGCTTCACCTGGAGGAGGAATCCTCACTCCCTAGAGATCTACTTCAGGTTCTAGAGCTTTCCCAGGTTTTCAATGTTTGATTACCTTGTTTTTTCATTAACCATGTATCTTTTATATACAGCCAAGGAATGATAATACCTCTAAAACCTAATGTAAGTAAATGGAAACATCTATTAACAGCCTAGATTTATCCTAGGGAATAAGGAGTACCTTCTCTCCATGTGACTTCCCTGGTGGCTCAGATGGTAAAGCGTCTGTCTACAATGCAGGAGACCTGGGTTCGAGCCCGGGGTTGGGAAGATCCCCTGGAGAAGGAAATGGCAATCCACTCCAGTACTACTGCCTGGAAAATCCCATGGACAGAGGAGCCTTGTAGGCTACAGTCTATGGGGCCGCAAAGAGTCGGACACGACTGAGCGACTTCACTTCTCTCCATGTGATGGTTAGTTTTATGTGTCAACTTGGCTCGATTATTGAAACCATCAGTTCAGTTCAGTTCAGTCGCTCAGTCATGTCCGACTCTCTGCAACCCCATGAATCGCAGCACGCCAGGCCTCCCTGTCCATCACCATCTCCCGGAGTTCACTCAGACTCACGCCCATCGAGTCCATGATGCCATCCAGCCATCTCATCCTCGGTCGTCCCCTTCTCCTGCCCCCAATCCCTCCCAGCATCAGAGTCTTTTCCAATGAGTCAACTCTTTGCATGATGTGGCCAAAGTACTGGAGTTTCAGCTTTAGCATCATTCCTTCCAAAGAAATCCCAGGGTTGATCTCCTTCAGAATGGACTGGTTGGATCTCCTTGCAGTCCAAGGGACTCTGAAGAGTCTTCTCCAGCACCACAGTTCAAAAGCATCAATTCTTCAGTGATCAGCCTTCTTCACAGTCCAACTTTCACATCCATACATGACCACAGGAAAAACCATAGCNGGGGGGGAAGGGAGAGGGGTGGAGGGAAGGGAGAGAGATGTCCAAATATTTAACAACAAAATATATTAAAGGAACTCAGCCAAATAGTATATCATTAGAATTTAATTCCCATGAATTATAGGGTCAGAAAAGGTCCCTAGGAACTGATTGATTACCTAGAGTCTACAGAATTTGCTGTTCTGAGGGAGAGGGGAATCTGTAAAGTTCAAGAAAATTCCCAGAAAGAATTAATTCAGTAGCTTCTGAAACCACAGGAAAACATCAAAAGAAGTATTGAAATAACCTAGAAGGTCTACCAAATGGTACAGAAATAAGGAATAACTAAAGTGCCTCTATAAAGTTGATCCTTTTAGACTAGAATTTAAATGTGAATGAATTTAAATTTCATAACAAATTTTGTAATTATTGCAATTGTTCATATTTATTTGTTTTTTAAGATGTTTGTAAATGTGCAATGACCATGTAAGTTATTTGAGGGAAATTAGTCACAATCAATACTTATGCTTACGTGTTTAAGAAAATTTATTTTCATAGCTATATCTTTTAGATGAAAACTTAATATATTGAACATTAAATTACAAAAAGAAGTACGTATTCCTTTTCTCTATAAAAGTTCCTTGGATGCCAAAGAATTAAATATGAAGCTAAATAAAAAACAGACCAGTCTTTAAAGATTTAAATGCAGGACTGTGGAGACACATCAACATGTATTTATAAGGTGACATAGTCCATAAAATTAAGCCATGCATTAGGGAAACAGTTTTTTAAATTTTGATCTCAGGACACTTTTATACTCTTAACATTAAGGCCTTGTACAGATTTCATTTATGTGTGTTAAATCTATCAATACTTATTAAACATTAAAAGTTAGACATTTAAAAATATTTATTAATTATTTAAAAATTAATAAATCCTTTACATGTTAACATAACATATTTTTATAAAATGTGTGCTCCAAAACACAAATTTTAGTGAGAATAACAGTATTGCATTAAATTTTTGCAAATCTATTTACTATCTAGTTTAAAAGGAGTTACATGAATTTTCATCTGCTTTTGTACTTAATCTCTTGCAATGTGTTGTTTTGGTTTCTGTTTTTGAAGACTATATGGCCTCAAATTGATATATAATCAGAAATGGGAAGGGAATCTTAGTAGCCTTCTAAGATAATTATTTTATACTACACCAAAATTCAACATGAAGCTTTTTAAAGGTTAGTGCTAAAATGGAATCTGAAATGATATAAACTTTTCAATTTTACATAAACTCCTTCATCTATCTTGAAATGTGTGGATTTCCTCCAAGGAATAGCTTTATAACATCATCTTTGATCATTTGAAAAAATAATGATTCACTAAGTTATACAAATTCTACAAAAATTGACACATTTTATTATATAACATAAAAGCTTCACGTTTTTAACATCACCAACAAATGGTTAACATTATCATCAATCTCATCAAGAAAAGTAATTTCATGGCTGCAGTCACCATCTGCAGTGATTTTGGAGCCCCAAAAAATAAAGTCTGACACTGTTAGTCAAACATTACTGTAGATGTTTCTTTGAAAGTATTTAAAAAATGGGATTAACATAGAAATCAGTAGACTTTGAGTAAAGCATATTCTCTTCCACTATGTTGGTAGACCTCACCCAATAAGTTAAAGGTCTTAATAACTAAAGCTCAGCCTCCCTCAAAGAAGATGAAATTCTGCTACAGATTGGTTTTAGACTCAAACTGCAACTCTTCTCTGGCCTATTCTATTCCAGCCTTCTGGCCTATCCTGTGGATTTTGAACATACCAACCTCAACAATCAAAGGAGGCAATTCTTTAAAATAAATCTCCCTCTCTCTATAAATGTGTATCTATCTAAGCTTTCTGAAATAATCACTGAATTGTTAAGAAGGAAGAAACCACATTCTTTTATTTCCATTTCGGTACTTCTAATGAAATGAATGATGATGACACTATTTTTAAAACTTTACAATGTGCCACTTTGCTTTTACAAGCACCAATTTTATGAAGTAAAGTAATATCCCAATTTATAGATATAGAAATTGTTTCTTAGTTGTTACATTATTTTTCTCATTGCCACTCAGCAAGTGAATGCTGGACTCAGGTTTCAAACTCTGCTTTTTCTCAAACCTCATGTTGTTCAATTTGACCCACTAATTGAATCCTGTATATTGCTATATACAATGATTAAGTCACTTTGTCCCTTATACAGAGGTCTTGGAAAGTGATAGGGATTTTTTTACCTAGAAAAATATTTTTGTTCATATGTCATGAGGATTTCATCCTCTAAGGTTGGTCAAATTGTTACATATATATTCCATGTAAAAATCATGAACTGATACCTAACCGTAAGAATTAGGCAAGCTTCAGCATGAGGTTTGCCTGAAATGGTCCTGGCTTTAGTACTGAAAGCCTTATAAGCCAGGAAACCCATTGATCCTAGCAAACCAACAGAGTTGGTCACCTTAAGTTAATGAAAATAGTCCTACAGAAAGTAGAACAGTCAATAGAGAAGAGGCTTCGTTTGCATTAAATTAACCAAAATTTTATGAGTAATTTAAAACAAACCTTAGACACAAGTAAGTTACTTATTTCCTTAAAATCGGTCTATTAATATTTATTAAGATTTTGATGTCATATATGGTTCCTTGAACTTTTACTGCCCTGAATTTCAAATTTGTACAATTAAACATGTTTGCTATTATTAAATAACTGACAAGGAAAGTCAACTTATCTCATATGTCTAATTTGTAATCAATACATTCATTTTTTTTCCATAAAAGATAAATTTTACAACTTCTTTCTAAAATTGTACAGTCAAATGACCCTTGACCTTTCTAGAATTTTTAAAATCTCATTTTAATTTCAACATTTAGGCTTCTCTAAGCTAAGCTTAGGTTTTGTTTACTATTTCCAGGTAATGAATTCCTTAAAAGCAAAATAACATTGCTGCTGCTGCTAAGTCGCTTCAGTCATGTCCGACTCTGTGCGACCCCATAGACGGCAGCCCACCAGGCTCCCCCGTCCCTGGGATTCTCCAGCCAAGAATACTGGAGTGGGTTGCCATTTCCTTCTCCAATGCATGAAAGTGAAAAGTGAAAGTGAAGTTGCTCAGTCGTGTCTGACTCCTAGCGACCCTGTGGACTGCAGCCTACCAGGCTCCTCCATCCATGGGATTTGCCAGGCAAGAGTACTGGAGTGGGTTGCCACTGGGAATCCAAAAGCATGAAATTCATTAGTCTGGTAAAGCATCAGACTACATACACAGACATAACATCAGAACAGCTAAGCTGAAAACTAAAACATTCAGTAAATAAATTGGTTGTTTTGGCAAAACACCAAGGAACAATGAATATTTTGGATTTGAACATTTTTCCTCAGTTTTATCTGGTCAAAGACACAGAAAAAAATACATTTTAGGTAAATTGTAATTTTACGGTAGAATTTCTTTACTATCACAGCCTGAATTTCCTTAAAACTCTGGATATTATAACACAATGATGGAGGAATAAATTTAATCTGGAAGAAAGTGAAATGAAGAAGAAGAAAAATTTGCCTTGAAAAACTTTTTTCTTACTTCTTTTCGTTTGTACTTGCACCACCCTTACCATATTGATTTATCCATGAGGAAGATCTCTGAATATGAGGAAGTTTTTCCTTTTTGTCAAAGGCTTCCTTTTATCGTGCTCTGCTGCCTACTCCATGGTGTCCCTATGTTCCATCAAACACACTTAAATGTGGTTGTTGTTGCTGTTCAGTCACTAAGTTGTGTCTGACTATTTGCAACTCCATGGACTACAGCATACTAGACTGCTCTGTCCTTCACCATCTCGAGGAGTTTGCTCAAATTCATGTACCTTGAGTCAGTGATGCCTTCCAACTATCTCATCCTCTGTACCCCCTTCTCCTTTTGCCTTCAATCTTTCCCAGCATCAGGAGCTTTTTCAGTGAGTCAGCTCTTCCCATCAGGTGGCCAAAGTATTGGAGCTTCAGCTTCAGCATCAGTCTTTCCAATGAATATTCATGGTTGATTTAGGATAGACTTATTTGATCTCCTTGCAGTCCAAAGGACTCTCAAGAGTCTTCTCCAACACCACAGTTCAAAAGCATCAATTCTTTGGTGCTCAGCTTTCTTTATGGCCCAACTCTCACATCTATACATTACTACTGGAAAAATCATAGCTTTGACTATATGGACCTTTGTCAGCAAAGTGTTGCCTCTGCTTTTTAATATGCTGTCTAGATTTGCCATAGCTTTGCTTCCAAGAAGCAAGTATCTTTTAATTTCATGGCTCCAGTCACTGTCCACATTAATTTTGGAGCCCAAGAAAATAAGATCCATCCTGGCTTCCACTTTTCCCCCCATCTATTTGCCATGAAGTAATGAGACCAGGTGTCATTGTCTTAGTTTTTTTAATGTTGAGTTTCAAGCCTACTTTTTCACTGTCTTCTTTCACCTTCATCAAGAGGCTCTTTAGTTCCTCTTCACTTTCTGCCATATACTTACATACAGCCCCATAATACCCGAGACTCCTCTAATCCCAAAGTAACCCTTCCAGTGCCATGCTATATTATGCATCTTCCTCTGGCAAAGAGTTGTCAGCTCTATGTATTACAGCCAGTCCTATCTTCTATACTATGCTAAAATCTTGAATTATCCTTCTGATGATATTCCATGCCCTGTATGTGGATTATTACAAAAGAAGAGAATGCTTGAACATTTTGTAGGATTTGCTCAGACCACATAGCAGAAAGGATTCTAGGCAATGGAAACCACATACATAAGAAAGTAGAAATAACAGAGAAGGCTATCACTGGAGCATAGACAGTAAAATGACAAGTGTCATGAGAAGAGTATATAATTTTAATTGAAAGCAGTGAGTAAAATGGACATTCAAGAAACGTCTAATTTGGGAGATACTTAAAGAGTCAAGGATCTTTTAGTCATAGTTTTCCTTATCACATCTTTTGTGCCTACGAAAATAGAGAGCTCCATTCGAAACTTCATCTATTCCCCAAATAACTTTTAAAGACCCTTTAAATAAGTAACACTTTCTTTGGAATGTGGATTTCTTCATCCATAGTGGCGGAAAATCCTGGAGGTTATTTTTGAGCTTGCTTCCTTGAAAATACCTGGATGCTGGAGACAGTGTATTTTGAAGGGAATAGTAAAGTAGAATTTTTTGTATATATTTCAGACCTCATTTAGAATCTAGATGCTACTTGAGCTGGTGTCAAGGTTGCATGAAATTAAATTTAGGAAAGCTGAACCTTAAGAAATATGACTTTCTTCCTGCATCAAGTAGTTAGATGCTGGGTAAGAATTAAAAATGGCCATTTTCCCATGGAAACTAATGACACTGGTGAGAGTTTTTTCATAATTCTGTACATCAAATATGTACAGATGATTTAAGGAGCTGAGGTTAGATTCAAGGAAACTTATAAAAAGGAAAGTGCAAGGTCTGTCATATGAGAAAGCATCTAATTGAAATTTGTTACTTTCTGACTTAGGGGCAAATTCAGATTTTTAAGCATGTCTGCAAAAGTTATCCTCATAGAAACTATGTTTTCAACAGGGTGATAAAGCATATTTTTAAAACAGTATTCAACTAGGTATTTTAATTTAAAATAATAAAAAACGATATAGTATATTCTGTGAATAACCTGGGGTTTAAATGCTTAAGTTTTCAAATCAAATTATACTTTATTATTGAATTTAAAGATTCAGGTTTTAAAATAAAGATTATAGTGGTTTCCATATATATTTTTATTCATATTTTATGTGATATATTAAAGTATTTGAGGAAGATTATTATTCCATTTGATAAATGGAGTTGGACTGTGAAGAAGGCTGAGTGCCGAAGAATTGATGCTTTTGAACTGTGGTGTTGGAGAAGACTCTTGAGAGTCCCTTGGACTGCAGGGAGATCCAACCAATCCATTCTGAAGAAGATCAGCCCTGGGATTTCTTTGGAAGGAATGATGCTAAAGCTGAAACTCCAGTACTTTGGCCACCTCATGCGAAGAGTTGACTCATTGGAAAAGACTCTGATGTTGGGAGGGATTGGGGGCAGGAGGAGAAGGGGACAACATAGGATGAGATGGCTGGATGGCATCACGGACTTGATGGACGTGAGTCTGTGTGAACTCCAGGAGTTGGTGATGGACAAGGAGGCCTGGCATGCTGCGATTCATGGGGTCGCAAAGAGTCGGACCGACTGAGCGAATGAACTGAACTGAACTGAATGTAAGTTATAAAATGGAACAAATATCACTAGTACCTCCCAGCATGTTCCAAACTATGAAGTTGTTTTATGCAATGGGTATTGTATACAGAAGGTAAAACTATTTTCTTTTTCCTACATTACAAAATATCTAAAGTTTAGATCAGACGGTCCTTTCATCAAAGATTCTCTGCATTATAAAGCTGAGTTTTTAAGTTGTTTGCACATCTCTTGTCATTTGACATTTTCAGCAACCCTACAAAATAATTAGTATTGATATGGTTGATCACAGATGAGGAAATTCTTGAAGGAATGCTGGAATTCCAATTATGGAAGCAATTTCATTATCTAAAAGTATATGGAAGTGGGCTAAAAAAATAACCTTCAGGTCTTGTCTGGTGAGCTCTCTGTATCTCACCTGATGAAATATCTTTTCTATAAAAGTACAGAAAGAAACCAGAAAGTTGGTGACAGCTATTCTTACACATTATAATATCCAGAGACAGTAATAACAAAAACATAACAGGGCAAGAACAAAGGCATATGTTTCCTAGAAATAAAGTTCTGTTGTGGAGAGAATTAAGGAGGTATGAGAAGGACAGAGAGAAAGAGTACTGAGAGCAGTATAGTCAATTGGTGTGTGTCAAGAAACCAGGTGAAGTAGTAGAAAATTATTCCACTTCCAAATATCGGAATTGTACTAAGTGATTGCTGTTGAAAGTGAGTTTGAGATGGAAACTGCATATCAACCAACCACCAAAATTGATTTTATAAATTTACCTATAAATCAAATGAGTAGAAGGCAGCCGTAAGAACATCCATGGTGGCTCAGACAGTAAAGCGTCTGCCTACAATGTGGGAGACCCAGGTTTGATCCCTGGGTCAGGAAGATCCTCTGGCAAAGGAAATGGCAACCCACTCCAGTACTCTTGCTTGGAAGATCCCATGGACAGAGGAGCGTGGTAGGATACAATCCATGGGGTCACAAAGAGTCAGACATGACTGAGCAACTTCACTTTCATTTTTTATTTATGGACTATCAAATGGATCCAAATAAAGCTTTACTTTAGGAAAGGAAAAACAGAGATAAAATGTAATAACCATAACCACAAGCACTTCAGGTTTATGGGAACTATATAGACAAAGAGAACAGGAACACAAATCCACAATTTCAAAGGAAGCATATATATTTTTTAAAAAATGGCCAACTAAATAATTATCAAGACATTTCTAAAGATGTTTAGCATTTTCAATAGATTTCAAGGAAGAATGTTCTTTTGAAAAAAAGGTGTAGAAAATTATGGGAAGAAACAAGCTTAGATGTAAATGAAAATGGTTGAAAAGGGAAGAATTGCAAGAAAACTACTGTAATGATCAAATTAACATCCACATCAAATTGAATAAAGGAAATAATTAAGGCCGTCAAAAATCATTTGTCCTACAAATGATCAGAATAAAACACTATCTCATACAATAGAAGAAAATGACAAAGACAAAAAAATAAAACAAGCTATAAGAAGATAATTACAGAGGAAAGGGAAAGAGAATTGTGATATAATCTAAGAAGTATTAGTATTCCTGAGGAAGAAATAGAAACAGTAGAAATAATGACTTCATTTTTTAAAATACGAAATGAAAGAAATGTTTTTACAGATTGAAGCTCTCACAATTTTCTTTGCAAAATAAATGGAGACACTATATTAATACACAGTCTTGGAAATTAATCACAAAGTAAAGAATATATCCTATGAGTATCCAAGAAAACGTCATAGTTTGCTATATTAAGACCCATATATATGGTGATATTAATGGATGCTGAAAACATTGATAAAATTCAATATCCATATTAATGTAAAAATTCTTAGCAATGGTATAAAATGGTACTGATAAAAGTGAAGTATGAATATAGTTGTAAAAATCCTAAATAAAATATTAGATAATGGAGTCTAGCATTATGTGTAAAGGACTAATGCAACATAACCAATATGCTTTATTCCAGGAGTTCAATAAGAATTCTAGGTAATGAAATCTATTAATAAAAATCTTAACAGAAACAGTTCAAATGACAGATAATCCTTATCTTTATCGTACAGAAAAGATAGTTGATATAAGCCAACATTTATTCTTGAAAAACACTAGAAAACTAGAAATAGAAATTTGTCACAGAATATTAATATATGCCTCCAACTAACAGCCTGAATCATGTATACTGTTGAAATTCTAATCATATAATCATAAGGTGTTAGGTAAGTCTTCTTGCAAGTATACTTAATATGTTTTTATCATTATACAAATATTAATATATTAGAATATAAGTAGGAAAGTGAAATCATGGTTTTTGGAGTGAGGAAACAAAGATATAATTATATGCAGATGTGTTTAACTGAAAAACTCAGGGCAAAAATAACTGAAAAATAGGTATTGTACAGTGCCTGGTAATATATACACATCAGTTTATGTATAAAATTCAATAATCAGTACGTAAAATTAAAAATCATGTTTGCCATGATACATATGCAATATCTAGAAGTAAAAATATTTTATAGTATCTGTCTATATCTGTAGACATATATCTCTTAATATATACAGCTTTACTAAGTAATTCAGTGGTGAATACAAAATCATATTTATAGATAAAATGATTCTGTATGGAAAATATATCCCTTCTCACCAAATTAATCTATGTAACTGGCTATGCTGCTGCTGCTGCTGCCAAGTCGCTTCAGTCGTGTCTGACTCTGTGTGACCCCATAGACGGCAGCCCACCAGGCTCCCCCATCCCTGGGATTCTCCAGGCAAGAACACTGGAGTGGGTTGCCATTTCCTTCGCCAATGCATGAAGGTGAAAGTGAAAGGTGAAGGTGAAGTCGCTCAGTAGTGTCCGACTCTTAGCGACCCCATGGACTGCAGCCTACCAGGCTCCTTTGTCCATGGGATTTTCCAGGCAAGAGTACTGGCATGGGTTGCCACTGCCTTCTCCAGTAACTGGCTATAATTTCAGTCAAATTTCAATGGATGATTTAATTGACAAAATTATTGTGATTCAAAAGGTCTGCATGATATAGTTCTTTCCTTCTTCTCCTACCTCATCTTGGTGTGCTCTCTAGGCACACTGCTTATTTGTTGCCTCAGGCCTTCATAAATTCTGTTTTTTCTATCTGGAATATTCTCCTCTGAACTTTCTACATAGGGCTTTTATTCATCCTGCAGTTCACAACTTGGATCATACCTTTTCAATGAGAGATGTCCATGATAGAAAAATATATATATATACACCTACACACACACACACACATATACACAATTATATATATATATATTGCAATTATCTGTATATAGATGATTATTAAAGGCATGGAGTTGGATATTACTCAGTGTTGTAGTNTGTGTTCCTGTTTTATCCGACCTGCCTGTATGTATATCCTCATCTTTGCTGCTGTGCTTAGTCGCATCTCCCCTCTTTACGGCCCAAGGACTATAGCTGGCCAGGCTCCTCTCTTCATGGGGATTCTCCAGGCAAGAATATTGGAGTGGATTGCCAAGCCCTCCTCCAGGGGCTCTTTCCCACCCAGGGATGGAACCCAGGTCTCCCGTATGGCAGGCGGATTCTTTACAGTCTGAGACACCAGGGAGGCCCATCCTCACCCTACACCTCTGGACTTCAGTTTCACGTTACAAAGCCTGTCACCTAAGGACATTTTACCTTTGAGGGTAAAAAAACACCCTTGGATGCAGTCCTCAGGTGAGCTCCCCATATTCTGCTTTCTAGGAAAGAATCCGCTTCAGTTGAAACACAACACTATTATCTAACATTTGGCTGTTAAATCTCAAGTTTTTTGAGGACGGGACACCATGTTTTGTGTGACATATCCTGAAAGATTCAAAGTCTCTTGCAGGAAATCACGTTTCATGGAAGCGAAGTCATTCTAGAACCATAGAGATCCTAGGCAGCATTTTTACTACAGTAAGCGTTTTTTTTTTTTTTTTTTGAAAGGACATTCTATTCATTTTTAGAAAAAAATGTCTGCCAAATAGCCAGGACTAAATAGATATCATTTTTAGTTTTCTATCAAGTAAAAATAGTATTCCACTTAAAAAGAATGAACTAAGTTTGCAGCAAAAATGTTTTACGTGTACTTTTGATTTCATTACATAAAATGTTAAAAAGATATATACTTAAGTGTTAAGATAAAATAAAATTTTTTTGTTGTTGTTTTATAGAGAAAATTCTTAAATGGGCTTTTTCCCCCCCTCTCCAAATGTATAGCTGTGGCATATACAATTACTTCTAATATCTTTTGGTGTTCCTGCTTTAGTTTTTGCTAAGGAGCTAGCAGTTAAACCCACAATTGCTTTTGCACCTTTTGTTGAAATGTTAATACAGTTAATAAGGCACATGTCATGTTAGCATTACTGTAAAAATAGTTTTGAACTAACAGAGCCCTTAAAAAGATTTTGGAAACCCCCAAAATCTGTAAATCATATTTTGATAACCACTATCATGGGAGCACAGAGAAGCTGCACCTCCCAAAAAAGGGGTATTAGGGATTAAAAGGGTATTAGGGAAGACTTCTTACAGAAAAAACACCTTTGGTGGGTCTAAAGGAGATTTAATGAGTATTTAGATTGGAGAAGGAAATGGCAACCCACTGCAGTACTACTATTGCCTGGAAAATCCCGTGGATTGAGGAGCCTGGTAGGCTACAGTCCATAGGCTCACAAAGAATCAGACACGACTGAGTGACTTCACTTCTTCTTCACTTCTTAGATGGGAGAAAATACAAGCCAAGGTATAGGGTCAAGACATAGCGTGGTGTGGATAAGAACTGCAGTAATTTGATGATGCTACAGATCCCTTGGAGAAGGAAAAGGTTACCCAGTATTCTGGCCTGGAGAATTCCATGGACTATACAGTNCGACTGAGTGACTTCACTTCTTCTTCACTTCTTAGATGGGAGAAAATACAAGCCAAGGTATAGGGTCAAGACATAGCGTGGTGTGGATAAGAACTGCAGTAATTTGATGATGCTACAGATCCCTTGGAGAAGGAAAAGGTTACCCAGTATTCTGGCCTGGAGAATTCCATGGACTATACAGTCCATGGGGTCGCACAGAGTCGGACACGACTGAAGTGACAGCAGCAGCAGCAGCAGTATCAAACTCGAGGCAAAACATGAAGTGTCAGATAAAACTAGACAAGTAGGGAAGTGTTGGATCAAAGAAGGAGAAAGGTGCCACATTAAAATCCTAGATATTTTTCCTTTGTTCAAAAGAAAGTTTTAAGGATAAGAGTGGAATTTTTAGATTTGTATTGTAGAAAGATCACTTGTGTGAAGTATAGATTTGAGGAGGTCAAGATGGGATGCAGGGAGATCAGGTGTAGAGGCTATTTCTTCTTGTGATAAACTCTTTATTCCTCCTCAAATTTATAAGTTGAAACTCTAATCTCTAATGTGATAGTATTTGGAGGTTAGGCTCCTAAAAGGTGATTAGATCATGAGGGTGAAATGAAGTTGCTCAGTCATGTCCGACTCTTTGCAACCCCATGGTTGCAAAGCCCATCATACTCCCGTTTCCATGGGATTTTCCAGGCAAGAATACTGGAGTGGGTTGCCATTTCCTTCTCCAGGAGATCGTCCCAACCCAGGGATAGAACCCGGGTCTNGTGAAATGAAGTTGCTCAGTCATGTCCGACTCTTTGCAACCCCATGGTTGCAAAGCCCATCAGACTCCCGTTTCCATGGGATTTTCCAGGCAAGAATACTGGAGTGGGTTGCCATTTCCTTCTCCAGGAGATCGTCCCAACCCAGGGATAGAACCCGGGTCTCCCGCATTGTAGGCAAGACGCTTTACCATCTGAGCTGGGATCTGTGTCCTTAAGAAAGAGACCCCAGAGAGCTCCCTTCCTTTTCCATCTGAGAGGACACAAGAAGACGGCCCTCTAGGAGCCAGGAGTGAGTTCTCACTGGATGCTGTTATCTACCCGCACCTTGACCTAAGACTTCCCAGCCTCCAGAACCGTGAGAAATAAAGCTTGGTTGTTTAAGCCACTCAGTCTACGGTATTCTAGAGTAACATACTAGTCTACAGTACTCTATAATGGCAGCCTAGAGTGATTAAAACCCTCCCGTCTCCTTCTTCACCTCCCTCTGGTAATATTGAAAATATGAATATATTTGTTATAAAAGTGAAGTAAAATAGAAAATGATATAAACAATAGAAAAACAAAACTAATTTCTCTGTCTCCCTTCACTCACATTCCCCCTGAAATAACTATACTACAAGATGGTATGTATCCTTCAAATAATAAATAATTCTTATAGTGGCAGAAAGCAAAGAGTAACTAAAGAGTCTCTTTTTTAATATAAATTTATTTATTTTAATTGGAGGTTAATACTTTACAATACTGTATTGGTTTTGCCATACATCAACATGAATCTGCCACAAGTATACATGTGTTCCCCATCCTGAACCCCCATCCCCTGTCCTTCCCTGTACCATCCCTCTGGGCCATTTCAGTGCACCAGCCCCAAGCATCCAGTATCATGCATTGAACCTGGATTGGTGATTTGTTTCACATATGATATTATACATGTTTCAATGCCATTCTTCCAAATCATCCCACCCTCACCCTCTCCCACAGAGTCTCTGTTCCCTTCTCAAGGGGAATCTTCCCAACCCAGGGGTTGAACCCAGGTCTCCCTCATTGCAGCCAGATTCTTTACCATCTGTACCACCAAGGAAGCCCATAGATATGAGAGTTGAGCCATAAAGAAGGCTAAGCACCAAAGAATTGATGCTTTTGAACTGTGGTGCTGGAGACAACTCTTGAGAGTCCTTTGGACAGCAGTGAGATTAAATGAGTCAATTCTAAAGGAAATCAACTCTGAATATTCATCGGAAGGATTGATGCTGAAGCTGAAGCTCCAATACACTGGGCACTTATGCAAAGAACTGACACACTGGAAAAGATCCTGATGCTGGGAAAGACTGAAGGCAAAAGAAAAAGCAGGAAGCAGAGGATGAGATGGTTAGATAGCTTTACTGATTGAATGAACATGAATTTGAGGAAACTCCAGGAGATAGTGAAGGACAAGGAAGCCTGGCGTGCTGCAGTTCATGGGGTCACAAAGAGTCGGAGATGACTGAGTGACTGAACTGAACTGAACTAGCGATNGGAAGCAGAGGATGAGATGGTTAGATAGCTTTACTGATTGAATGAACATGAATTTGAGGAAACTCCAGGAGATAGTGAAGGACAAGGAAGCCTGGCGTGCTGCAGTTCATGGGGTCACAAAGAGTCGGAGATGACTGAGTGACTGAACTGAACTGAACTAGCGATTGAACAGGCTTCCCAGGTGGGCTAGTAATAAAGAACCTGCCTCCCGATGCAGGAGATGTAAGAGATGTGGTTTCCATACCTAGCTGGGGAAGATCCACTGGAGAAGGAAATGGCAACACACTCCATTCTTGCCTGGGAAATGTCATGAACAGAGGAGCCTGGCAGGCCACCGTCCATGGAGTTGCAAAGAGTTGAACAAAACCTGAGTGCATATACGGCTCAGCGCATGCACACAAACCTTTCCTAGCAAATGAACAACAACAACAACATAGTTTCCCTGTGATTTTGAGGTAACTTTGTTAAGTAGTCCTATGAATGCGAGATTTATATCTATAGAAAGGTCAACCCTGAGCATGTGGTGTGCCATCAACATATGGCTGTGATTAAAACCATGAGTGTGGATGAGATCCACTCAGGAGGTAACATGAAAAAAAAAAACCATCAGTGCACAGCCTGACATGTGAGGATCACCAAAAGACAGAAGCATGCAAAGGTTAACAGGAAAAGAGAGAGGGCGAAAAAGCAGGTTGTGAGGGAAAATTCTNTAGAAAGGTCAACCCTGAGCATGTGGTGTGCCATCAACATATGGCTGTGATTAAAACCATGAGTGTGGATGAGATCCACTCAGGAGGTAACATGAAAAAAAAAAACCATCAGTGCACAGCCTGACATGTGAGGATCACCAAAAGACAGAAGCATGCAAAGGTTAACAGGAAAAGAGAGAGGGCGAAAAAGCAGGTTGTGAGGGAAAATTCTGATAATAATTTTAGTTTAAAGCATTGAGGATGTACCTTATATGAGAGTATGGTGAAAAAATATTATGAATAAAATTTTTTAATTTTAATAAAAATTAGAAAGAGACTTTATTAAGCTAAAATAAAATTTCTGTGATATTGTACACATTATATACATATGATACAATTTATCTTCAATCAGGACTTCATGGACATTCTTGCCAAGAAACTTGGATCCAGAGAAATAAGTACAGAATGGAGTTTACTGTAAATTCAATATTAAACCAGGCTTCCCTGGTGGCTCAGATGGTAAAGAATCTGCCTGCAATGTGAGGGACCTGTGTTCGATCCCTTGGTTGGGAAGATCCCCTGGAGGAGGGCATGGCAACCCATTCCAGTACTCTTGCCTGGAGAATCCCCATGAACAGAGGAGCCTGGAGGACTATCGTCCATGGTGTCACAAAGAGTCAGACAGGACTGTGCAACTAAGCACAGCACAGTTATATGTACATCTTATTACCTGGTGGCTCAGTTGCTAAAGAATCTGCCGGTAATGCAGGAGACCAGGAGACATGGGTTCGATCCCTGGGTTGAGAAGATGCCCTGGAGAAGGAAATGGCAAAACACTCCAGAATTTTTGCCTGGGAAATCCCATGGACAAAGGAGACTGGTAGACTATAGTCCATGGGGTCATACGAGTAGGACATGATTTGGTGAGTATACCACCACTAAAAAAAAAAAAAAAGGAGAGAATAGAGAGGATTATTTACTGATTCATTTAATCAAATATTAATGATGTTGCAAAAATTTCAGGAAATATTAGAAAGAGTAAGACACTGAAAAAGCAG